>JANVCJ010080098.1:0-11390 GCA_026413505.1 Epizoanthus ramosus | reverse complement strand
ACATACATACATACATACATACATACATACATACATACATACATACATACATACATACACACATACATACATACATATACATTCATACATACATACACAAGCATGTATATGCACAAATATACATGCATACATAAATGCATGTATGCATACATACGTACGTATCTGCATAGATATAGACAGAGATCACCTACTAGGCAGCCAGAACGAGGGAGTTATTGACAAAGCGCGAGAACGAATCACTGTACTATGGGTCAGGGCGGAACAGAAACGGCGTGTGGGATTGCCGCTTTGGCGGGCATTTTGTCTAATTGTTGTGTCAACGTGAGACTTCCTTTATTGCTGATTTACTGCCCTCCCGCCGTTAAGGTGGCACAATAAGAAACGAAACGATGTCGTTTGCATGCAACAGGAGAAGAGAACGAGTTCCCGAGACATTATTTAAAATTCAGTAATTTGCAATTCGATCGTTACCTCGGAACAGCGGAAGGAAGTCATTGCTCCCAACATAGGCAGTCCTGCATCAAGTTGACATTCAACTTGGGCATTGGTCATCGGGTGAACTTGTTGTAATATATATACGTTATTTTTCCTATGGCTATGGGAAAGTCATTTTTTCATTGTCAGTTGTCGAGTAAAAATCGCGGACGATGAAGAAATATTCACTTATATTTTTAGTAAGTCAGATGAAACCACAAACTAGTCAGCGATACGTATGCAGATGTATTTGCAGTACAGAGGAAAAGGAAGTCTTTGCAGCCAGCACAGGGGAAGTTTCCGCAGTTATAACAAAAATAAAGTGTTTAAATTTTCATAAAATTTATAGCAGAGGAAGTCCGCTAACTCTTTTAATTTCAGAATCCACGCAAACTTGTAGGCAGCTGCATTGAAGTTTCCTTTAGTATGGCGCATCCGTTCCCATACTCTGTAGATAAGGGAAGTATGTATGAGATATGTCTTGTATATATATTCTATAAAAATGTGAGTTTCAAAGAAATAGCATGTCATTTATTATAACAATAACTGATCATTCTCATGAGGGAGATCGTTGAACATATGCATATCAAGTTGAAAATGGAAGCAGTTATAATTACACAGATAGTATATACATACTGAGCAGTAATAATAATAATAACGGTTCTTAGTTCACGCATTTTGCACTTGCCTCAGTAATAGTAATATGTCGACATTGAACTGAGAACTAACATAATGACCATCGTTCATTCGTTGGTTGCTCAAAGAAATTAAAACTAAACACATTTTATATATCTATATCTTTTTATATGGGATAATCCGAGTTTTGAAATTATTTTTTATAAATATTCATAGTGCTATTCAATTTTAAACCTTGAAATGATTTTAAGAAAGAACACTTTAAAATACTTTTCTCTTTGCCCACAAGTTGTGTAGTTACAGAAATTGCCTTGGGCAGTATTGATAGTACAGGGTAGTAACTAAGTAAGCGACATTTGTGATCAAAGACAACCCCAACACCAAGTGGAATTTAAAGTTGTCATTTTCCTGATCTGATACGACGTAACACAGTCGCCAACTCAGTCTCAGGACGTAAAGATAGAACCAGTTCTATCTTTAGCTTGCCGAAATGTTAGCGTCGTGCTTGCGATTGTTTGGGACCGACGTTTTATGTGGTATATTGAAAACAACCTTGCGTTGTATGGACATCACAGTGGTTCAAGTTGTGAGCTTATAAAGAATTCACCTTTACGGACTTTTAAGTGATCAGACATTTCTTGACATTTTACCACATTCTCGACACTTCACCCGGATCATGCAAAACCAATGAAATCTAAATTTGCCTATGGCTGTATCTCACGGTGCTTTGTGTTGATTCTTGGCTTTCGGCCGTGATCTGTGAAAGTTTAATCAATTTGTTTTAGTCCAGTCACAATAGAAGATCTTGATGACAATTTGTAACATCCGTCTGCGATCTTCGGTGACACAAATTGCCATTTCACCAGAAAACTGAGCATAATGACTTAGATATCTAATCACCGTATACCTGTTCCACAAACAGAGCGGAAAATTGAACGAATTCGCAGCAATAATTATATTTAGAACGCTTTTGCAATAGCTGTATTAAAATGGCCACCGACTATTCGAATGAAAAACAAGTTTCACACTGTTTATTATCAGAACTCCTTGTTTTGTTATACTTATAAATATATATCGATATATACTTGGACAGACTACTTGTATACTGCTTTACTTTGCAATATACACTGGCTACGGAACGGCTAACAAAGTATTTTATAAAATATATTTCTATCCGATATACCGGAAAATTGTTTCCACTGGATCAATTCGATCAAGTTGTGAAGTACCTTGCAACAAGTAAAACAAAATAGGTAAATTGATTCGTGGTCGTATTTCCTTTTCAGGGCTTTTAGTAGAAGTACCTTGTACTTGACGTGATTTCCCTATCAGCTCTTGATACACCACAAACCAATTCGTTTGACTGTAATAGAATTATCACTACTACTGAGTCAAACGGTACTCCATATAGACTTTATAGTTATACAACATCCAATGCAACCTATACTTTAATATGTACTAAACCAATCCCAATACCTCAGCATAGACTATGATAAATTGCACGGGTTGTGTTTGCAAGTCATTGGAGAATCTTAAACTAGTACTTGTACAGTATAAAAGGAAAAATCAACACATTGAATCTACGACAGTACTTATTTCGTTTATGGCTTCATTTTACTGCAACACTTTCAGAGAGTTTGCATTAACCAGGGAAAGAGAAAAGTACCAAATAGAAATCAGTTTGGCATTGCTAATGAAAAATAGACACAGTTTTCTTTATCGGTTGGAAGTGTCAGGTGTGGTTAATCCAGGCGCTGGTTTAAGTCGTACTTACCATGCAAACTTAACAAATTCAAATTCTGGTCAACTGTTCACGTGGTGTCTTGGGTCTTCGTCAGTCTTGATCATAATTCTCAAGTTGATAAATTGTGAGAAACAGTGTATAAACACTAAACAAACAAACACCACTGAGGGACACTGGTTGAGTTGGTGATTATGTCTTATGAATCCGTCAAGGATCAGTATTTTCGCCGTGAAGTTGCACAGTTGTTTCAGCTCAGTTTACACTCTGAATTACAAGCAGTTACGAATCATCCCTGTTTTGATGTTTTCTAGCGTGTTTCTATTCATATTCGGACTGTTTATTCGTGTTTCCTGGCCATTTGCCAACATTGTTCTATGGAATTGGGCGCGCTACAAATTGGCTTCTGGGAACGCAAAGCATGCTGGAGTGGTGGGTGAGCTGCATGTTGGTGCGAGCTGTTGTGCATGCAACCAAACTCCCTTCAGTTCTTCAGAATAGTTGTGTTCCGTGAGCATATTTAAGTACAGCTTCATTTTACAACGATCCACGACAAACGAACTGTTAATAATGTTACATCAGAAATACTAGTTCTCAAAGACAGTCAAGCACTGGACTCATCGCCGGAAACAAGCGCGAAACAAGAGCCCTAACATAGAACTTCCGTTTCTTGTCACAGTTGTTGTACATTTCGAGTGTGTTTACTTTTCGCTTGTTCCTAACTGAACAAGAATTTCCTTTTGATACCATACAAATGGACCAAAACAAAAGCAGAACTGAAGTTTGTTTACCAGCCAAACCTTTCCAGGTTTACAGGCCCGTATCTAAGAGAGGACTGAGAGAAAAGTTAATAAGAGATGCGGTTTATATTACTCAGATTAGAAGGAATGCAGTGGCGAAGTAATGGAATAGATAAGGAAGCAAATTGCTAACTGGGGTGGCACTTTGCTATTAAATTTAGAACTTTCGAAGAAAACCTGTCAAGATGCGATCCTGATCCGAACTTTCATGGCATACATGTTCCAAGAACTTAAACTTACTACAATAAAAAATGAATACACGGAATAAGCTATCTTAAATCAAGTAACACGCTAAGTTTACATTTAAGGCAGTAATTCATACGATAATAACATTCCGTGATGACGGGTTGATGATTATACAAGAAAATCAATCTATTGACGTGCGATACAGAATGGGAATTTTTCAGCAATTTTGTGAATGCACGCGAGAGCGTCAGTGTTTGCCCTTGTGGTATGCCCTCGTGTTGGTGGTGTGCTTTTACGATCAACCCGAACTCATCAACCCCCGTATTGTTAAATTACAAATTCGGGAGTGCAACGGCTTACGTTTTTATCGCCCATGCAAGACTGCTGGGATGTTGTGTGTGTGTGTGAAATAGGACTTTAGCTTCTGACAACAATTTCGAGGGAGATTAAACTTCTCAATGATCATGTCAACAAATACAACATACCAAGGTTGAAGTCCATTCGTGGCGAATTTGACAGCATCAATACTCGTACTCTAGACATCGGTATAGTAGCGCTAGCACTCGCAGAGAAGAAACTCAGGGTGTCCATATCTAGGGGTTTTCCCTAAGTTAGGTCCTCAACCCTGACAGTACAGGTACAAGTTCCAACGTCCTTCCTGCGTTTTCTCCTAAACGCCAGTTACGATATCTTTCCCGTCTGCCAATATACCTCGGGCTCTAAACGGGTTGCAAAACAACCAAAATAACACCGCGAAATACAAATTTGAATTCATTTCCGGTTATATTCTCGTCTGTCATTGATGCGGCAATCTCAAAGAAAGAGGGTGGTCCATACGATTCGTCCAGCCCCCCACGCGCGCGAGCGGGTGACAATGGATCAGGCCTGAACCAATCAGCATACCTTTTCTAAGTTGTATTAGTCAATTAGCCACGATAGTGAGTTTGGCAATGATTTGTTGTTCGACAAGTAGACAACAACACAAATCTAGAGGGAGTCACATAAATGCGAATTATTATTAGGGTTGGAAAACGGGCGATCGACACTGGAAAGGCGTTTTGCCACCCACGCCATTTACTGTGGAATTAAGTGAAATACCATAAACACTGGCAGCTATTTAAAAGTTACGCAAACTACAGGGGCAACGTGTGACTTGCAAGAAGGCCTTCAAGTTGCAAGCTAGTTACGTGAGTGCTCTGATCTGAGCAACCAAGACGGAAAACTTTCGAGAATGACGGAAGGGAGTGAGTGCAGGCTGCCACCAGAATCGACTTTAACACCTGAGAATTCAGAAAATGCCGTGGACACTACGAATCATGAGCAAGCGCCAGAACAATTACAAGTGAACGAAAGTTCGGAAAATCACGAATCGGTGACGGAAACGCCTGGAAAGCGAAAGAGAGGCAGGCCAAGAAAAAAACCCATTGAGGTACGAAATGGTAGTGTAGATGTTAATTTGCGCACTAGAGTGGAGGGGAGCATAAAATTAGCGGTTGTACGCGTTCTTATTTCATTAAAAATAAAATTTCGTCATGGTAGGTCGAGCATAGAGGTCATACAACAGCTCATAGCCTAATTTTAGCGTGAAATGTAACTTCACTGTTATTTTACAGCAACCGCCACCAGATGGTTCTCCAGTGGTCAAGCGGCCCCGGGGACGTCCAAAAGGATCTAAAAACAAGAACCCAAAGGTACAGATTTTCCCTTCTTCCACAATAAACTGTTTCGAATGCACCAATTCTGGACGGCCATGAGAGTAGCGTGCACCCATTGTATTGGGTTAATCGAACGCGCGTTATGCTTTGATTGTTTTCCATTTGGATTTTTCACTTGATTGCTAACCGCAAATTACTCGTGTATATTAATTTGGCACATTGGGATTTTAAGATCTAATAGTGTTAGTTTAGCTAAAGTGTTGTAGTTTAGTTTGTTGAGGGGTTAGTCCCGAAAATGTATAGAATTTCACACGGAACCGATGGATATTTGACGGTTGTTTTTAGCAAACTTTAGTTTTACACTTCATCGAACTTTTTGTTCTGCCCGAATAAATCAAAGAACGCCCATTGTACTGTATGTTTACAACAACTTGCATAAATTAATTTTCAAAATTTGGGAAGTTTAGGAATCTAGCTGCTCTGCGGCTGCAAGCGCTTTCCTGGTGTGAAATGTGCATTTTATTAGCTACACTGTAAGCTGTTGCATATACTGTACGAGTAAAGCTTCCGGTGTTTAAAATTCTGCGTGTTAAAACTTTATAAGTTACACACGTCATATTCGGCATACCTCACGTTGTTTAATTGCACCGCCTAAAGTCACGTGCTGCATACCCGAGCCTGCGCAACACGCAGTCTGCAAGGACACGTGTTGTTTTCGCGCGTAAATCAACCCCCAAGTAAGACAACAACGCAATTAAAACAAAGAGATCCACGTGGTTTTTATTGTGTTTTTGAACCGATTGTACATGTGCATAAAGTGAGTAATTGCAGCAAAACGCCTCGCAGAGAACTAAGACAACTAACTATAGAAATTGCAGTCAAGAGGCTTTATAGGGAAGTTTCTATATCTAATACCATATTAACTGTTGGACGAGTTAGTTCAGCCGGAAAGGATTGACTAGGATTTATATCGTTTGTACTGTATACTCGAATGTACTGGTCATAGTTTAATCGTCTTTCACGGCTGTCGTTACTTGTTTAGTCTCGAAAGTGCTAAACCATTTTAAAATGTATCAACTGTTAGTTGATGTGTCAATGTTAAACTCGAGATGAGTATAACTATTAATAAGTCTGTCGCTTTATGGCCAACTCTGGCCCCCATTCCGGCTCATCCAGTGACAACTGTCAACGGCTAGCAACGAGACGAGTGAAGTATATAATAGCAAGGATTCACGCCAAGGTACAATGGAACTCATCCGGCTGTGTTCGACTACATTCTAATTGAGCTTTGATGAAGCTTTTATTTTGTACAGGACGTCCAAAATGAATTGTGACAGTTCTATACCGAGAACGCATCTTGAGCACGTGGTGGCTCTTGCTGGCGGGTAATCCTGATTTTACTTATACACTAGACATATCGTTTCACTCGTAACACTTGTTACGGAATAAGAAATTAAATCAATCTTGCTCTCCTTTGAACCGTTCAAAACCTCTAAATATGTTTAAAACTTTATTGTCCCCGCCTCCAAACACTCCTTTGGAAGTGTTACAAATCATCCTAAAGGTCAATGTGAACCTCTTGGAAAATATAAAACAAAGCAGAAGTTGGATTTAAAATAGTTTTCTTGCTTTGTGTTTATGGCTCATTGGTTTCTTGAGACTCGAAATATCAATACTGAGTTAAATTATCTATGAAACAACAGACTTGCGGGTTCTTAGTTGTGAAAGCTTGATGTCCTGTATACTTTTTGACTGTCATGTAAATTCGAATTCAAATAAATTATCTATTATTTGAGAATAATTCAACAGGTGCGGGATACAACGCGAATCAGTGGTCATCATTTCATGATCAGTCGACTTTAATAGTACAGCAACTCACACAACCTTCATTTCTTCACGACTGAAAATCAGTTGTTTTAGAAATATATCTTTTCGTTTTTTAAAATGATTAAATGTTAGATTCTTTTAATTTCCATTGTCAAATAACATTGATATATATATAAAAAAACTGGCTTTGATTTAGACAAGAAGGTTCCTTGTCATTTCTTACCATAAATGTTTCGAGATATTAAATGTTGAAGTGGACACTTTCGGAAATATTAAAACGTTTAGAAAGGTAACATTTTTTTTAAATAGCTCCAAGTTGGGCAGACAATTTTAGAATCTATTGCCTTAGACATGACATTTATTAGAATTTTGGACATCTGTATGATGACGCACTCTTCAGGACCATTATATTGTCGTAATTTATAGTTTTGGAAACTTTCCAAAGTACACAGAGTCTCTTGCAGTTGATCAGCGTTGTGAAAAGAATATACAATAAAAGCTAAAATAATCGGGCGTGCATGTGCTCGAAGTAGACAATCTGTCTTCCTTGAATATAAAACGTTATTAAAACTTGCTGTGACTATATGTGCACAATGATAGACTGGAAATTATTGTATAAATTGGACAAATTGCAATTCTCGTAGCCATTTAATTACGTTTCAAAAGATCTCGTCCTATCGTATGGAGTGAATTGTCTGCTCTTACACTGCATCTGTGTCTGTGGCTTTTAGTTCCCAGCTCGTGTGGAGAGTAGACTCTTGAATGGCTATGAAAGCAAGCTATTATTGAAGTGAAGATTACCTTTACAAAGGATTTAAAATGATAACTAGTTGGCTAACTTTCGCAAGGTGTTAGATCAGTAAGCAAATGAAGATAAACGTTTGGTCGTATGAACTACGAAAGTCTCCTATTGGACGAATGCTGTGCTTTATTGCCCTACCTGGAACTTACAATGTTGAGACTGATTTTACTTAGGGCTGCATTCGACTAGAAGCCAAGCAATAAAGAAAATACACATATAATTATAAAGTAGTAGTTTGAATAAATATCTGATCCATTGGCATCGAACATGATCCGATAAAAGCTCATAATTTGTACAAGAACGGTATCAAAACGATATCCTTGATGAAAGCAGAATGCAGAAGCATCCCAAATCTTAACAAAGAAAACATAACATGACTATTCACTTTACGTTTCATGAACGTAAAGAAGAATTTAAGAGCATTTAAAATTACCTCAATCCTAACTTCCGAACCAGTAACAAAACCCCATAACATTAGTGGCAATTCATTTTACATCTCTTGAAGAGTACAAATGTTTGGTGTCACTCTTCGTTTCGTACAGATCAGTAAAGAGTTGAAAATTCCCACCGAGCCCATAACACGACCATTCATTTTACATCTCTTGAAACGTAGAAGTGTTTGGTGTTACTCATTTCCTTCAACTAAAGTAAAGAGTTGAAAATTCCAACCAAACCTAACTTTTGAACCAGTTGACACAAACCCATAACACAACCATTCATTCTACATCTCTTGAAACGTAGAAGTGCTTTGTGTTACTCATTCCTCCACTAAAGTAAAGAGTTGAAAATTCCAACCAATCCTAACTTTTGAACCAGTTGACACAAACCCATAACATGACCATTCATTTTACATCTCTTGAAGAGTAGAAGTGTTTTGTGTTACTCATTTCCTTCAACTGAAGAGTTGAAAATTCCAACCAATCCTAACTTTTGAACGAGTTGATACAAACCCACAACATGACCATTCAATTTACATCTCTTGAAGTGTACAAGTATTGAATGCTATTCTTACCTCTTAGTTGCAACTGTAGACGTAAAAAGCAGTCCTACCAAAGTTAACTTTTTAACCAGTTGACGAAACCCTGTAACGTGTCCTTACCATATCCTTGAAAATTTGATACTCAGTTACGATAGAAGCCTTTCAATTCCACTAGGCTTGGAAATTCTGAAATTCAACAGCAGTGATATAAATATGTGTTATCGTGAATGATTCCAATTAAAAATAAATCATTTCTAAGAAGGGTAAACTAACATGGATGTTCAAGAAACACAGTCAGATTGTTAGATGTATCCGCTATGCATCTAGCTCTTCGTAAGATATGTCCATACGGAAATAGAAAAATATTTTTTGTACACAAGAAAACCGCATTGTCAATAAACCTTTAGGGTAATTAGTGAATTACTTTTGAAATACAGTGAAAAAACTTTGGCTATAAATAATTGTTCAGTACAGTTTAGTACAAACTATACGGAGGAATTAAAGCTGTTACATGTTCTAGCTATGTTCGTTTATACTGTACAGGAATTTTTATTGAAGAACCTCTGTTCATTCAAGTTAACTTATAGTTGGCGACAACTGCAATAAAAACGAAATAAATTATATGAATATCGTTCCAGTATTAATGCACATGTCTTGTTGTCAATGGGAGTGTTATTAGAAAGTCGACTGGCTTAGTAATTTTGCCGTTGGAATAGTCCATTCAGAGAATTCTGTTGCAACGGTATGCCTGGCATCCTTTAGTAGTTTACGAAGAAAAATAGTATTTGATTATTTTCTTCAATGAGTATTTTGTTTTCTGGTGCGCTTGTTGTCTTCGTACGTTCGTTGATTGTTGTCAGTGTTATTGTTATTGTTATTGTTATTGTTGTTGTTGTTGTTGTTGTTGTTGTTGTTGCTGTTGTTGTGGATGTTGTATCTATGTTTACGGTTTATGCTGTTTATTGGTGTTTTGGTCTGTTGGTGTTGACCTTGAAGCATACTTACCGCTTCACCTTGGAATTCAACTTAGCCCGCCTTTGGAGGAAGTATCTGCCTCTGGCTTTGTCAGTTAGTAGTATATGCTAAGCAAAATTTGAGAAAAGCCATATCAGAAAAATTTGGGATCTTTATTATCATTCCCTTTGCATCTTGTCTTTCTCATACCTTTGTTTTTGCCGCTGACGTTGTCCTTTTTGCCTTTGTATATCCTTGATTGTTGTTTGTTGAAGTAATACTTTACCACTACCGTTGCATGATACTCTGTTGCTAATGCTTTTACCCCTGGAATCACCATTTTTAAAACCTATTCAAAAGATCTCCTTTAAGGCAGTCTCCCAAGTTGTGCTTAGTACTGTCAAAAGTATAATAATATTTGAGTCGAACAGTTTAGCACTAGTTTTATAAATTCCTTTCTCGACTTTCGTCTTATCTTCAGACGTTCAATGTTCTAGTTTTCGCACTTGCAATTTATTGTTGTCCGGCTTTCTTTGTGTTTCTTGGTGTTGTTGTTGTGGTTGTTGTTGTTGATGATGATGTTTCCTTTAATTCTATGAATGTACTACTAATAAGTACCTCTCCATTACTGTTGGTGCGTGTTTCTGTTATTTTCTTGTGGTTGACTTTAATGCATATGCTATTTTAAGTGTTACGATGCTGTACTGAGCTGATGCGCTTGCATGGCCGCGCTTCGCTTGGCAATATCAAGTATCTTGCCATTTCCTCTGTCATGATACAAATTACAAAGCTAGTGAGCAATATCAATCGTAATGAGAACTAATTCACTGCACGCCTTTTCTCCGCTTCAGCCCAAACCTGTCGTAACAGGACCGAAAAGACCGCGAGGGAGGCCAAGAAAATGGGTAAGTCTTTGTGTTCCTTAGGCGAGCAGCCTCTGTTTTCGAAATGCTTATATGTAAGTTATTGTGCATAAAGACGAAAGAATTATCGTTTAACAGTGCCCAGTGGTCTTCATTCTGGATAGCTGTTAGAGAATGAGAGGCAAGTGAGAGTGGCTTTCTCCCACAGAAATGAAATACAGGCAGTTAGACTGGCAGAGAGGACATACATACAAACGGACAAACAGACGAGGCAGTAGAGAAATATGCAGGTTAACTGTTATACTAACAGATGATGAGAGAAAACTAACAATTGGAACTGAGATAAATTGACTTGTACAGTGTAGAGATGATACTGAGATAGCAATGAGACAACGGATGAATGAATGAATGAATGAATGAATGAATGAATGAATGAATGAATGAATGAATGAATGAATGAATGAATGGATGAA
>JANVCJ010080087.1:0-11391 GCA_026413505.1 Epizoanthus ramosus | reverse complement strand
CTTGTTGGTGACAACGGCCATACCGCCCCCCCCCCCTCCCCTTGTCAGCATACATTGGAAAGTTAAATAAAAAAAAAGACAGCAGAACACATCAATTCAGCCCCAGACAACTCTTCCTGGCCTCCCTTTTCCATAGTTTCAGGTACCACTTCCTGTCCCTCCATTGTGACTTATGCTTGAACAGAAATATATCTGCATGTACCTAATTCAAGAAATGTTGACCTGTTTTCACGAAACATAAAACATACAAGATATGACCCAAAGGAATTGTGGGAATGCTAAAATCTGCCCCAGTCATTATAAATTACCTGTTTTACACATCCGGATTTACTGGCACTGAGCTGGTCACTTGTGGCCATCATACTGGTCTGCAAAAACCTTAACGTGGGAGACACCACACACTAACAAGTCGCTACCCATAATTCGTCAAAGTTATCATCAACTTTATTTTTCGAGGGTAAACACGTGCCAGTAAAACTGATAAACTTATAATAATAATAATAATACTTTATTTCTTAAAATGGATCCGAATGAAGTTCAAATTTATCCCCCCCCCCCACCAAAAGAAAACATGCCTTCAAAATTTCCTACCCCAAAAAATCCCAAAGATACTTCGATATGAGTATACAGTATCGAAACGGCCAGCTGTTGACACGACTGTGGAAACAGACTACATATATGTTTAGTATAAGCTACACGTTGATTTTGGTGAGGTAGAAGTCCATTCCGAGTCTGATTGAAATACCTGGGCAAGTATGAGATATGTTTGTACTTATATCCTGTCTCATCACAAACACCACCGCTTCTGTCACATCACCCTTGTACATCATGATCTTCAATGGCTGCCCATAAAATACCAAATGCGGTATAAAATTTTACTGATTACCTTCAATGCTCTCCATAACCTGTGATTACCTTACATTAGAAAACTCAACTCCGTTTCATATTATCTTTCAAATCAAATCAAATCTCAAAACATTTTAATTTAAGAAACATTTTTGTATTGCTAACAACGTTGATTTGATCAGATGAAATTAATTTAGATTAGATTGAAAGATTGAATAGATTAGATAAGATTAGATTTAAAAATGGATCACAGTACTTTACTTTACTTTCTTTGTTGCACAATGAATACAATTTGATAAGTAAAATGTGGAAGGTAAAACGGCAACTGGAGAAGGAGACTGGACAATGTCCCGGATGGTATCCCACCTCTGCTAATTCACGGTCTGATCAGCCCCTTCCCACCCCTGCTAATTCACAGTCTGATCAACCCCTTCCCACCCCTGCTAATTCACAGTCTAATCAGCCCCTTCCCACCCCTGCTAATTCACAGTCTGATCAGCCTCTTCCCACCTCTGCTCATTGACAGTCTGATCAGCTTGATTGACTGTCGTCATTCACCATTCAAGCCTGACCCACGTGCGCACATTTCTGACGTCAGCGTGGAGTGTCTCAAGGCTGGCCAATCAAATCCAGGTAACAGAGACAATCAATAATTATTACTAAGACCTATAGAAACAATATTTTGCTTTATATTGCAGGTAAAGAATAATCAATTTCATTCACTCAATCGACACGACCAATGGCTTCTTGGGTTCATATTGCATGTAATAACTGAGAGCTCAGAATTTTGTCAGAATTTATTCCCGACAATTTATACACCTGGGTGGAGTGAAGTAACGTGAGAGTAAATGTCTTGTCACAGGTATCCATTTATACACCTGGGTGAAGGGAAGCACTATGAAAGTAAATGCCTTGTCCCAGGTATCCATTTATACACCTGGGTGAAGAAACACACTATGAGAGTAAATGCCTTGTCCCAGGTACCCATTTATACACCTGGGTGAAGAAACACACTGTGAGAGTAAATGACTTGTCCCAGGTACCCATTTATACACCTGGGTGAAGAAACACACTGTGAGAGTAAATGCCTTGTCCCAAGTACCCATTTATACACCTGGGTGAAGAAACACACTGTGAGAGTAAATGCCTTGTCCCAGGTACCCATTTATACACCTGGGAGGTGTGAAGAAATGCTAGAGGAATGCCTTGCCCCTGTTACGAGGATCTAGATAAGGAAGTACTAGTTTGAGTCGAAATACTTACCGTGGACGTGTACATTGTTAAGTGTCAATCTTTCTGTTGTTCGGAGAGATACCACTCGTAGTCTATTATACGTGACTGAATACAAGCCTCTAGCTATTGTCTGGTCTTTGTTATCAATAAGAATGGCGCTATTTGATGTTAGCCTAGCTAGTCTGGTTTTGTAATAAGAGGATAAAGCATACGAGAAAACAAGAGATCACTGATAAATTCATTTGCAGCTGGATGTTGTTGATGCTTCATTTCATCAATTTTAAAATCGCCCATTATGTAACATGTTTTGTTTTCTTTCGAGATCGTTGATGTTATTTGTTCAAAGGATTCCAAGAATTTGAGAAAATTATGGGCTGCTGGTTGATGTACCTTGCTAACAATAATATTCTTCACCTGGGATATATCAATTTCAGCAAAAATAGATTCTATAATTTCAGGTTTGGAAAAAGAGCAATCCGCCCTAACCTTGAAATCAAAATCATCACGTAAATAAAGGCCAACACCACCACCGTGCTTTGATACACGACTTTCGAAGTTTCTAGCTTATCAGCTTATCAGCTATTTCCGAAAAACGAAACAAAACAAAACAAAACAGTTATTTCTGTTTCTATTGATTTATCTGCGTCTTCATATTTAATGGTAGACGCCATATCCTTGAATAATTGCTGATTGATGTATCCGACATTATTATTTCTCAGTTGTTCCAGTTCGGCTCGAAGGTAAAAACGTTAGCCATGCTGGCAGAGTGGAGGTGTTGTATAATGGAGACTGGGGCACAGTTTGTCATGACGGCTGGGACTGGAATGATGCCAGTGTAGTGTGTAGACAACTTGGATATGGCCGACCTCTAGCAGTATTGATGGGCGGCGCATTTGGCCCAGGCACCGATACAATTTGGATGAATGGAGTTGATTGCCAGAGCTGGGAGAAAGCATTGTACCGCTGTCCACACCGGGGATGGGGGAGAATAGCCAGAAACCCAGGCAGGCGCAGTTGTAGCAATCTACAGAACGCGGCAGTTGTCTGTACACCACCTAACTTCAACAAATCAGGTATATGGCGTGTCGCTTAGTTCTTTTAAACTGAAATTGAAAACCTTCCTTTTTCAGCATAGCATAGCATAGCTTAATATAATTTTATTACGACACTGTATTTTCAATTTTTGATATCTTTCAATTTTATGTAAGAGCATTGAAACATGTAAAATGCTCCTAAAACGTTAATATTATTATTATTACTGAACTTCATCTGATGGGGACACCCTGTAAATATTTAGTTTACCTACTTTCCTACCTACCTAAAACTACTTGATTAGCTAAATATGAGATATATATATATTCCTCCCCAGATATCGGCGTTCGACTCGTCGATTCATCCGCACCACACGAGGGTCGTGTTGAGATTCGTTATGCGGGAGTCTGGGCTCCATTCTGTAGTCGTCGTTGGACCAGAGCAGAAAGTAGGGTGGTCTGTCGACAGCTTGGCTATACGGGGGCTGTCTCTACGAAGTTGGAAACATACCCAGGCAAGAGAAACATAATAGACCGAGGCTCTTTATCATACCCTACAACTACAAGTCTTGTGTGGACGTCGAAATTTTATTGTCATGGCAACGAGACCTCCTTGGCAAAGTGTTCTGGCCGGTGGGGAAACACACGTTGTTCCAGAGCGTATGGTAACCAACCAGTGAGGGTCACGTGTCAGCCGACAGGTGTGTTGTATAGAATGGGTGGTTTGTGCTCTAACTACCTCCCCCTCGGGAATCAGAATGATAAATCCCTATGGATTTCTAGATTAACGACCATACCGAAATGGCGACTCCCATCCGATAGTAATGCCCACTCCAAAGGTAACAAGTCATACGTCATTCATTCAACAACATATTGGCCTACCATATATAGCCCCCCCCCCCCCATATCGGCCTATTATAGATAGCGCCCTCAAATTGGTCTCTAGATATAGCGGTCTCTAGATATAATAGGTCAATCATGTACATCACGCCCTTATGTTGGCCAATCGCACTATACGCCCTTAAGTAGACCAATCATACACAACCAATCATACACATATACAATCATAGTATATTGCCCTTAAGTTGGTCAATCATATAGCGTCCTGAAATTGGCCATAAAGGAGAAGGTCAAACATAACCGCAAACAGAGACTTAAATATCGAAAACAAGAAGCTATTTCTAAAGGTTTTTTTTCTTAAACAAAGTGTATTTCTGGTTATACAGAAATATTTAATTCATGTGATTAAGCATCTATTAAAACAGATAAATAAATAAATGTTTGCTACAAAACCACAAGAACGGAAGAAAGGGTAACCTGTAGAAATAGCAAAATATCAGTACTCGAGAAACAGTTTCCATATGAAGGAAGAACTATTGAAAACCGCCACCTCCCAGAGACATAGTCTAGTTGCGGGATTGAATTACTGTTGAGAACTATTGAGAGCTACGTTAACGGACTCTCGAACATACGTTGACGGCAGCGAATAGCAGGTGGAGAGGAAAATTCGTAGTGGGCGACTTGATCAGTTTTGTGTCAGATTTTGTTGTGCGTGAAAGTAATTTAGCATTTTAATTGGCGATAGTCTCGAATTTCCCTTTCACAAATGTTATTTGCAGAACCTCCCAAACCATGGTGTTCCACCAAGTGCAAGAATGGAGGGACTTGCGCACGGACCAGCGATGGATACCGATGCCATTGTGAAGACGGATACGGTGGGAAAACTTGCCAGGCGCTGATTGGTAAGTGATTTACACGGCTCATTTTCCCCCATCTCTCGTAGGGAACTCATTATCAGACAGATGAAATTACAGCTACACCGGGAATATAACATCTTAAGATACTACCTCTGTAACAGTAGTCCACTTGCCTCAGTCAGGATTGAAAACTGTGCAGATACTGTGCATATAGAAGACTCAAACTGCACGATATTTATTGATAATATCAATCTAGCAAGTAAGAAGTTTCCATGTTCGTGTGGAGTACGAAAGATAATTAGGGAGCCCACCTTTTGTGTATTCTGTACTGCTCTCAAGCTCTCAAGGTAAGGTGTGTTTAGTGGCACTTAAGTTTAGATAGAACATTGTCTGCTAACAACAAAGTTATCATAGACAGCAATATCCGAATTATTGTCAGATACGAATTCCGGGGTTGCGCGAAATAAACTTTAACATCTGCAATTGTTGAAAACTACTTAATTATTCGTAGTTGATTTTTGGTGGGGTTACAAGTTATCTTGATTAGTGAAAATCCGAGAAAAAATAGCAAGAATTTTGGTTTTCTCGAACGTGCTATGTGATTGTAGTAAGCCTGTTCACAAACGTAAAACATAACGGTTCTCTTTTCAATCACGTCACATTTGCATGCCGTAATCGTCTATGAGGCCCTCACCACAACACTGGGGCACGTCCCAACTCTTCCTCGTCAAGTGTATGGAGGGTAATGCATTTGCATGCCGTAGTCGTCTATGAGGCCCTCACCACAACACAGGGGCACGTCCCAACTCTTCCTCGTCAAGTGTATGGAGGGTAATGCATTTGCATGCCGTATAATCTTCCGTGTGGCCCTCGCCACTACACTTGAACAAACCCCGATATTCTCTTCCTGTATATCATTCTCCATCATGTGAGCAGCCTTTACCATCACTTGACCAGCCTTTCCACAATGGGAGAGGTCTTCTCCACTATGTGCATATGAGCACCCCCTCCACCATGTTCGTAGCCTCTGTCACAATGCGAGTAGCCTCCCCCATCACGTGAGCTCCCTCCGCCGCCATACGAGCACCCTCCCCCACCATTTCATCAGTCTTCCTCACCATGTCTGCACACTTGTGCAGCAGATGAGCACACTCTCCCAGCACGCGAACACCCTCCGCCACCATGTAAGCACTCTCCCCCACCATGTTTGCACCCTCCCCACCCTGTGAGCACCCTCCCCCACCACGTAAGCACGCTGCCCCACCATGTGAACACCCTCCCCCACCACGTAAGCACGCTCCCCCACCATGTGAACACCCTTCCCCACCACGTAAGCACGCTCCCTCACCATGTAAGCACCCTCACCATGTCTGCACCCTCTCCCACCATGTAAGCATGCTCCCCAACATGTAAACACCCTCCCCCACCATGCCATCAGCCTTCCCCACCATGTGAGCACTCTTCCCCACCATGTAAGCACCCTTCCCCACAATGTCATCAGCCTTCTCCACCGTGTCAGCACCCTCCCCCAACATGTGAGCACCCTTCCCCACAATGTCACCAGCCTCCCCCACCATGTGAGCACCCTCCCCAACCATGTGAGCACCCTCCCCCACCATGTAAGCAGCCTTCCCCACAATGTCATCAACCTTCTCCACCATGTCTGCACCCTCCGCCACCATGTCTGCACCCTCCCCCACCATGTAAACACCTTCCCCTACCATGTCTGCACCCTCCGCCACCATGTGACCACCCTCCTCCACCATGTAAGCACCCTCTCCAACCATGTTTTCACCCTCCCCCACCATGTGAGTACTCTCCCCCACCATGTAAGCAACCTCCCCAACCATGTCCGCACCCTCCCCCAAAATGTGAGCATAGCAAATAACCCGGATTATACTAACAGTAACTGCACTCTCTCCTTGCAGGAAACAATAACGTGACCCTTTCCTTCAGAATGGTGCTCAGTAAGGTTCGTAGATAAGTTAAATGTTTTTATTATTTTTCGTTACATCACTAAGCTACACTTTAATCTCAACATATTCTTTTGTCGCTGTGGAAGCTTTCACGTCTCGTCTTCCTTAAGGTTTCAAATTTATTATTTTATGCCCATTTGTTTTTCAGTTTGACGTAAAGGAATTCCAAAAGGTACTAGCAGAAGAATTTACAAAGTATTGCAAAGAAAACAAATGCTCCGACATCGAAAAGTAAGCATAATAAGATCATAGTATACGTACCCTGCCATAGAAATATAGCCAATCAGAAGCCTAGAAAGCGATTGCATATTCTACGATATCCAACGGGTAACGGGGTAGTATTCCACCGCTTTCCTCGTTTTATGTGTGTCACTAAGAAATCTATCCAAATAGTTCTGAACATTTTCTGTATCCCACAGAAGATTTCCTGATTTTAAAAAGATTGCCATAACTTTTCGTAATTGTGGAAATCTATCCGACCTTTCCAAAGTTTACTTGTTGAGGATTTTCTAAAGATTTTTCAAACCTTTCCGAACACTTTCCGAAGATACAGCCATTGGATAAAGTAATTATGTAATGCTTGCTCGTAGGATACCCGGAACATGCCTTTTGTGTGCATATGGAAAATATCATACGCATAGTAGTCCACAGTGTCTCACTCGAAATAATTGAATAACTAGTATTTTTTATTATACTGCATTGAAAAAATACTAAAATACGCTAAACCAGGGGCTTATTTAACTTTGGTACCTGAAGTGGGTACGCATATTCGTGAATATAGGTTCTTATTTTTCACTATGTTTAATATGAACGTTTTTAATGTATGAACTGTTTGTAGATATGATCAGATAATAATTGGAACCAGATAACAAACAGTATATCTCCGTTGTCTTCTTTGTGGAAGCAAAGCTACAATTTTACTAGATTGTTTGGAGAGTTTTGTTTTACTCACAAGAACCAGATCGCAGTCAAGGGCCAGTTTTTATTACTCTCCACATTTCCCTCATACCACTCCGTAGAGCTCCAACGCTCCGCAATCTTTTTCAATCCCATAATATTCTTTTCTCGCTAGTAAACGCTTGCGGTTTTCAACTTCTAATAACTTCATTCTTCTTGAAAGGGATTCTGTTAGGAGTCGTCGAGACACAAGCAGCCTCGTGTTCCACGCAAGTGACGTCATCATATTACCTGGTTACCCCAAGGCAACAGAGAACAACACACTCGTAGTAGTAATGATAGCTGTGCTCAAGCCTGGAGATGATTCAGGTCATGTGATCAAAATCGATACACTTACAGTTATCCTGAAAGCTACAGCAGACGATCTTACGAAGTCCTTTGGTGAAGTGGCTTATATCAACTCCAAGCCTTTCGCGTCCGTTGAGCCAACAAAGGGATCTGAACCTGAAGCTGCACAGGCAACCAAGGTTGCTCTTGGTGTTGTTATTCCAGTGGTGTTTATCATTTGTTTCGTTGCGCTGTTGATCTGGTACTGGAGAAGGTAAGTCAATAATATTTTCACGTATCAGTCTTGGTAAAAGATGTCAAGTACTTGTGGAAAGTGTGTACTAGGTGTTTGTAGAGTAATCATATCATCTGTTTTCAAACATATCAGATCTTTGTAAGACATATCAGGTCTTGATAAAACCTATCAGGTCTCTGTAAACGTATCAGGCTTTTGGCGAAATCCATCAGATCTTTCTATATTAAATACATCTGGTCTGTTCAAAACGTACCAGGTCATTGTAAAATGTATCAGGTCTTTGTAAGATGCATCAGGTTTTTGTACAATGTATCAGACCATTGCAAAATGCATCCGGTTTTTGTATTATGCATCAAGGCATTTTCAAACGTATCATGATCAGGTCTTTCTGAAATGCATCAGGTCTTTGTAAACTGCATCAGGTCTGTGTAAAAGGTACCAGATATATCTTTGCAAAATGCATCTGTTCTTTGTAAAATGCATCAGGTCAGTGGAAAAGACATTAGATGTTTCAGGGTTTTGTAAAATTATCAGGTCTTTGTAAAAGGTATCAAGTCTTTGTAAACGGCATCATCTATGTAACTTATGTAACTTCAATATAAATAGTCTGTTAATTCAGACCCTTGACATATTGCTCAGACGAAGTTGAAATCGACTGCGAAAGACTGAAAACGTTTTCAGATTTTACAACTTACAGTAATGGCAAAACAATATCTCAGGATTCAGAATAGGACACTGAAGATGCAGGTTTTCGTTATAAGAATTTAATGAGAGAGATTGAAGCCAATTGGCATCCGGCAACAAATAGCTCCTCTAATATATTTAAAATTATTCACCTTTCAGGAAGAGAAGCCACACGTCGATACCTCGGCATAGATTTGATAACACTATGGACACGATCAGCATAACGGGAGCCTCAAACCCCATCTATCCAGACAAGCCATCATATCTGGACAGCCCGGCCGATCCACATGAATCTGATGACATAACTTCGGAAGCTAGCGGAGAGTTCGGAATACCCAATCCCACTTATGATGTCTCCACTGGTGAGGTGAGACTTGAAAAAGACAAAGATCAAGAGCAGACATTCCAAACGAAAACAGTCGACGAAAATGTGACCGTTGGAGGCGTTACTGATGATGAAACTGGCGTTTAAAAAATCACTAATGCACGAGGCATTGAGTTCACACTTGCAACGTAAGCAAAAGGCTTGGATGCTCGCACGAACACATGTAATGTAGGGCGCTTTCAATTTGTCCCTATGTTAGTACAACAACTTCGTACCATAACGGACGAACGGCTCAGTTCTTATACTCCAGTAGCGGGGCCATTCTGGCCTATAATTAACCGTAATAAAAAAGATGGCGGCTGTACATTTAACCACAATACCTTGCGAACCTATCAAAATGAATAGGCACATAGAAAGCCATCAATTTTTGCGAAAATTGATCCCTGTACTTAAAATATTGTGAATGCTAGTTTTGAAGTTTTTAGGATCTTTCAGTGCATTTTTATAAGTGTTTTTAGGGATTTCGTGCGCAAAGAATTATGGGTAAATGTACCAGTCGCCATTTTTTTATTATGTTCAATTGCTCCATTCCACTTGCTTGGGCCGGCCAGACCGGCCAGTTACGACAAATGGAAAGCGCCCTAAGTGGCTGCGCCGTATGCACAGTATTTTGGCTTGTGGCATGCGCTTGTGGCATGCGCTTGTGTCCTTTTCATTCACACGTAAATACCCAAAATGCTTTGCGAGTGTAATTAAATTTTTAGGAACCCAATATTTTCAGGATGGGAAGTCATGTTTTCCAATAGTTTCTAATGTTATTCTGTTTTCTTTCTTCAATAAATACGAATATACAACCTCATGTGAGCTGTGACAATAAAGACGCACTGTAATGTTGATAAGATGTAAACAACTACCAAACACACGCAAAGCATCTTGGTTGTAAATGTTCCTTTAATTAAGCTAAGTGCAAAAGCATATGTAACACAAGCGGGTAGCAGGTGTTCGGATTATCCATTTATATGAGCCTTATATATGGCCATTTTTAGCTTAGATAAGATTACCTAAAAATCCCTAATTAGCAGTTATTTCTGTTTTATAATAAATCAGAACAAGGTTTTATGGTGAATATCGGCTTTTTATACTTGTCTCAACAAATCGGGATGCCGCCATCTTGGATGTTGTTGCAACATCATTTATAATGACATCCATTATTATGTGAGCTGAGGAACCAATCAAATCGCAGAATTTGCGATATACCTTGCGTTGATCTATTATAATCCAGGATAACCCGCTTCTTATGTCGGACACGAATAATGTATCAGACATAGATGCTTTATCTGAACACAGTTCATGGTTCAACCAAGGTTCAAAATGGTACGCATCACTGTATACTACTTGTTATACTAAGTTTGCTATTCGCAAAGCGCCAATATTGACCATTCGAAACTCCTCTGAATCGTTCATACAACTAAGTTTTTCACGATTACTTTTATACAATGCCCCTACGGATAGCAGTCTATTTGCTGAATGGGCTACCCTGTCAAAATAAAGTTTAGTATCTATCTATCATATAGAAACTAGGGTATAAAAAGGTTTAAGGGAGTGTGCTTGTAACTTCAAGGTGACAATTGGCAATATTGCCATGAACATCGTTCAGTCAGTTTACTCAGTGTAGTTAAGTCCTGTCTGCAGTATGAAATAGCTCAGAAATCCTTATGATTTCTATTTTTTTAAAATACTCAATTTTAATTATTTAGATAGTCATAGTAGTAGTGATTTTAAATGTAACTTCGTGTAACTTGATGATGTATTTAAGAGCCACCTAGTGGATGTCAGCAATAAACCATTAACAATAATAATAATAATAATAATAATGTATTTGGAGCATTATATGAATTCTTAATGCTCTTACGAGCTATATGGAAATGTTAAAAAGGTTAAAAAAATATACAACAATAGAATTACATGCTTTTGATAAAATTAAAATTCATTTAAAAAATTAAAATTACCAGGAGTGGAGCCTGCGGCTTAATTTGCTCAAAACGAGGAAACTCACCAGGTCCAGACACTAAGGATTGACAGATTGAGAGCTCTTTCTTAATTCTATGGGTGGTGGTGC
>JANVCJ010080076.1:0-11391 GCA_026413505.1 Epizoanthus ramosus | reverse complement strand
GGGGGGGGCGAGAATCAATTGTATTACCATCAGAAATAGATTCTGTATTGTAGCTAGATTAATAATAACTTTAAAGCTCTGTTTCTCTCCTTATTACTTTTAATCTTATTTTTGTTGCAATTTCTCTTTCACTGCACGCATCCCAAGAGAGCTTACTTTATACACTAGAGGTGGAACTGACTGCGGAAATATCAAATTATAAATGATAACGAAATAGGAAAGGGTGAACAGCTATAAATATAATCACTCAACATGCAATGAAACCATAATTCCAATTAAGCAAAGCTACTCACACAATCATTATCTTTGGATTGTATATTTAGTATATTCTAGAATATTCCAAGTTAGCATATATCATTTGATTGTCAGGTGATCATTCGGAATCTGAGGAAGTTTCAGGAATATGACGTAAGAGTGCTTGGGTTCACAAGTAAGGGAGATGGACCGCCGAGTGCTGGAATTGTGGCTAGAACTCTGCAAGATGGTAAGCCATCTAATGACATGATTTTCATTCTGTAGATTTACTGTCTGTGTGTCTCATCTATGTCTGACTATCTGTCTGTCTGTCTGTCTGTTTGTCTGTCTGTCTCATATAACAAACAAATAAATATCCCTGTTATTAGGTTCAGCTGTTAATGTACTCAATCATAGCATTTTGGACTAAAATAAGTATAGGTCGGTCTTTCGCCAACCTCAACCTGTTCTAACATTTTATGTCTTAACAAACATTTTACAGTATTGCAGTGATATATTTACCTTAATCAAACGTATTGCTTTTTCAAACCAAACTGAAAGAACAAACCTTTATAATCCAAAATACTACATGTATTGATCAACTTGCAGTGATATTTGCTTTTCAATTTCGTACCAGTTCCTAGTGCTTATCCTGGTGGCCTCTCTGTGTTGGACAAATCAAGCGTTTCTAGTATTACCGTGAAGTGGCAAGCGGTCCCTTCTTCGCAACTGAGTGGGATATTGCTGGGTTATCGCCTAAGGTATAGAGCAGTCGCTGTATCAGGACTACCTGTAACCAATGGGATTACACGGGAAGTCACGTGCTCACCGAGCTCACTCAGCACAGCAGTGCGCGGCCTTTTATCCTTTACAGTGTACAGTTTCCGTGTATCAGCATTTACTGAGAAGGGTGCTGGAGTGTTCAGTGAACCTGTATACGGAGGTTAGTTTGATGAACACTGGGAATCGTACAGTGGTATTCAGCCAAAGTTAGAAATACTAACAGTTGCCTTTATAGTTGCCGAGTTTAGATGAGTTTTCACAGTAACGCATTGTGAGTGAAACACAGCAATTTTACACTTTTCAAGCTAATGGTAATGTACAAAATATTCTTATAAGGACGTTTACAGGAGATCACTTTCCGTCTTAGTATTTTCTGTATTTCACATTTTGTCATAGAAACTTGCCGTTGTAACAGAAACATCTACACTAACTGGTGGTCAAGCCCCCCGTATGTTAACGTGACAGACAGTGGAGAAACCGGCGGAATATTTGGGACACTTATTGAAGACATGATCAAGTCAGCGTGTGATGAGTGTTTAAACGGACACGGAGAGACAATTGTTCATCTACAAACCAATGGCAAAGGAGGACACGCCCATAAGGCGGGCCCAGTTGACGTTAAGAATGACATTGATGATGTCACGGAAATCAGTTTCCCGGTGAATGGGTTGATAGATGACACGCGGTATCTGAAGGAGTACGCCTTTCTTCCCATCGTAGAGTCCCCTGGGGTGGCGTTTCTTACTCTGGCACACAAACGGGAATCGCGGAATGTGGTCCTGAGCGCCGTACTCAACTGTTGGCCTATCGTTGTCATGTCATTTGCTTTGGCTTATATTGCTGGATTTACTATTTGGTGTCTGGTTAGTACACTTTACAATTTAGTATTCCAGATATTGTTTTCGTAAATAAATAACCACATATACTGACATAACCACAGCCCCTTGAATGCCATGCAGCAAAGTTTACATCTAAAGAATCCAAATAAAAACCAATACACATAACGAAGGCTCTGATTGGATTGAACCAATGTACAGAGCAAAGGGTACAAAAACGAACAGTCTGGCAACTTTGTGAGGCCGGAATCAACAATCCAGAACCTGGAATCCGGAAACCATTATAAAGATAGAGTCGATCCTGAATCCAAAGGGTTGGAATGTGGATCCAAAGGAATGTGGATCCAAAGGAATGTTAAATGCGGGATACAGAATCCCAAATCCATGTTGTCCTTGGTACACAATGCAATTTAATGCAATGCAATTTAATGCAATGCAATGCAATAGGATATTTAGACACGTAGCGCCAAGGAGCATAAATCATGCTCGTTCAAAATACCTATGGTTTCTGTTACATGGAAGATGTATATCACTTTCAGTTAACTTTATTCTCCTGCTAAAAGGTATCAGTGTAGTCAGGGGTTCAGATAATCACCTCCAAGTGATATATGTTAACGCATAGCGATCTGTTTTACGAGTACAAGAACATTATTATTCGCTTCAATGCATGAATAAAACATGCGACAAATTAAAACAACGAACATGAAACTGTTATATAAACTTAGCATAGTACTAGTAAATCCGTGAAGTTTGAGCTCTTGTTTTACTGGTGATTCACATCTTCTGTTATTATCTGATATATTTGGAACAAACAAGTTATTCAAGTTTGGGAGTCAGTTTCAACTTGTTCTTCGTGACCGACCGAGCCGTATGCGCATAAATTGTTTGATTTGCTGCCCTTAGTTTTTTTATGTTTCACATCTTGGTTCTTTCTGTATGTACCACCAAAAATCTGAATAACAATTGTAAGACAATGGGTCGCACACTTTAATTCTGCACCTAACCAATAACAGGGCACAATTCTATTGTTATGTTTATGTGCTGTGGTTCACACAGAAACCAGCCACATCTTCTACTATCTGTGATATTTTTCCTTTAAAATAAAGTTCTAGCAAATACAACGCGTAAATATATATTTCATATTCAAGTGAAATGCATAACTGTAGAACATGCTACCTTCTAAGTGTATTCTACACGGTCGATAATCCTTGTTATCTTCTGCAAAGCGAGAGAAACCTGATGTAAAAGGCACATTTTAGCTATCTAACTTTTCATGCGCCGAGCGTTTTTGGTCGGACAACAGTTGCATGTCAGGACTGAGGTATAAAAGGACTACTTTATACTACCGTGTAGGTACTGACCTTATAACTGGAATGCACCACAGCATGAGATATTAGCGTCCGAAAACTTGCTTTACAAATCCTTTCCGTGTTCAGCCAAAAGCGAACTCAATACGAGTTTGAACTTCGATCTATTATTTTTAAAATGCAAGTGAGTGAGATAAATGACGGAAGAACACTGATTATGTAAATATCAGCAGTGTTGATGAAAAAGTTGATCCAATGTTTACAGGTCGATGGGCTTGCTGAATAGGGCGTACTTATGACTGATGGGCTATTGTTATGCACTCATGATTATGCAGTGCTCGGGATGAAACAATGGGTTCATGGCGGCTGGGGCTGGCGCGCCACTTTCAAACTGGAGCCGATTTGAGTTTATAAAAAACAAACTTCCATTGCGTCAAATAAGAAAAGATAGCAAGAGGAACATGCATCTTTCATTTGACACTGTTTCTTTTTAGCTAGCCGTCCTTTGCGGGCAGGGAATCAAGGAGGGAAGCTTTTCATACTAACAAAGCAAACTTTTATCATATTTTGAAATTTAAATAAACCAATCCTTTCCTTGACCAATTCTTTATTTTATAGGCTCGTTGGATACATATACATCTCATCTTCAAAAGCCCTCTGTTTCTTTTAACAAAACACATTTTTGAATGATATAAATGACGAGATTTCGAGACACAATTTGCCCACAATGAGCTCTTTCTCTCTTGGTGTAGCCTTTTCAAAGACGCGCACAGTTTACACAGCCAGTTGAAGTAAGCGCTAATATCCCGGATGATGTCGGGCCATTCTGGGCGATGGCTGATTTTGGCTCCGCTACGCAAAATTGGATAACAGTTTCATTGGTTACATTTCAGGATGCCCGCTCAAATCCGGAACAATTCCCTTTTTCGTATCATAAAGGAGCGTGGGAAGGATTCTGGTGGAGTTTCATTTCCATGACAACGGTCGGGTGAGAAATGTAGTTAAGATTGAATGCTTTGTTGCTTTCTATAGACAAACATTTGGCTTTAATCAGTCACAGGCGGTCACATACTCGGCCTTGCTGAGTATTGAACTCGTGCCACCTTTCGCCCCACCGTCCGTGGACAGGGATGTTAACCCTATTCAGTCTGGGAGCTGTTTGGTTCCGGGGACTGGGGGACAAAACCTCCCCCCTACTTCCCCCCCCCCCCGCTCCGTAATTTCGAAACTATAAATGATAGGAGTGTGAAACTGGTAGCAGTAATTAGGCAACACGAAACAAATCTTTTGTTAATTAAAAAAGTCACCTGTGACTTCACAAAGCAGATATTTTGAATTTTAGTGAATGACCGACCGACATCAAACTCTGTTGGAGATATTGGGGGTTAAAATTGGCGAGGGAGCTTTGCGCCCCCAGGCTGAATAGGGTTAGGCCGTTGGTCTAGTCTCTCGATGTTCTATCGAGGGACTTCAAAGAATCCACGCCACTTGTCGATAAGAGTACCTAGGGTAGTGATCCCAGTGTTGTGCATGGTCTGCATCTATACTGTAACTGGCAGCCATCGGCGCCGTGTATAGCACTGTAAAGCACATCGAGGTGTTGAGTAAGATAAGCTTTACGAGTACTGTCAATTTTTTAAAAATATTTTAATTTTATTAACGATTTAATTTTCGCAATAAGTGATTAGATTTTCTAGAAGTATTAAACCTCATATTGAAATCATGTATATTCGGTATCATTCCCGGTTAACGCCCACAGGTACGGTGACAGAGCGCCTGTCAGCTTTCTTGGCAAGTCGTTCAGTATACTATGGATTCTAACTGGGCTTTGTGTCGTGTCTTTAACCACAAGCGCTCTAACAATATCCTTGACTACTGTTACCATGGAAACCAGCGTAATGTTATATGGTACGAAGGTGAGGCCACAAAGTATAAATAGTTGTTGTATAATAGTTGTTGTTGTAGGTCATGCATAATTATAAAATATATAGGATATAGCGCGAGCAAAATGAGATAGCAAAATGAGTGCTTATATCAAAGGATAAAGGCTCTCTTTTTATCTTCGTCTTATTTCGATTTTTCAAAAGAAATATAAAACTGCTTTGTGTATCTATAAACTGATTAAACACTCCGAAAATTATGAAGCACTCTAGAAGCAAGAGAAACACTCAGCTTCGTCTCGCGTTCCTCTTAAACGTCTCTCGTGCTCTATCCCCAAAACGAAGATGAATTTACACAAATTAACTGATCACTGATCACACTGACTTTATTGAACTCAACATATTTATACACATTGCTGCGCTTTGCCTATGCTGACATATTTCCAATTATGAATTTACTGCTTTGTACTTTGACCCCATGACATTTGTAAACAGATTTATCAACTGAAAAAATAAGAACATTTAAAGAATATTTGATGCTGAAATCCTAAAATATTTTAAGGACATTCATGTCCAGACCCCCCCCCCCCAAATCGACGTTGTTATATAAAAAAGAGTGTGCTTTATTTGTGCCAAACAGGTGGCTGCTATACAGAACTCTTCTGAATACAGAACCGGGGTACTAAGAAATGCTCGTGTTGGTAAGTAGGGGATGGTGAGGTTAATCTTGTCAGGCAAATAACAAATGGTCTGCTTATTTGTTAACTAAGGAAGTTCATTTGAACAGTCGACGTACAGACATGAACAATAGATGCGTCGCCATCTTGGTTTAATCTAGTGCTTGACAGGCATTTTCAAATAGCGGTACTTGAAAATTAAAACAACCAAAGACAATCGTGATGGTGCTATTATGGTAAATAAGGAAATATTTTTAGTAGGATCACAGAAGAAGGATTGCTTACTAAACAAAACATCCAATTTCACTTTGTAGCACTCAATTTTTAAAATATTCACTCCATTGCAAATGCAGTGCACTCCTCTCGACCAATCAGAATTAAGAAACTTTTGTTATATAATTAAATAGAAACACACTGTGTCTCGCCAAGAAGGAAATTCCAGGAAAGATATATCTCCTATCTCTAATACAGGATTTTTTCATTCGTTGTTTTGGTCAACATACAGGAAATGTTGATATTTGTGATCATCATCAGAGTCTCATCAGGGAGGATAAACTCTGACGTACTAGGTACAGCCGAAGACAATATAATTGTAGACTGAAGAGTACCTCACTTCTCAGGATTTAACGTCTCTGACGGTGATCACATAGATCGAAACGTGCGCATTTAGTTATTTAGTTATTTTGAAAATATTCAGAATCGTACGAAACCCTGGAAGCAGCATACGAAGCCCTGGTCAGCGGTCATGTGAAAGGACTCTTGGTCGATACATACGTAGCGGGAAGTACCAAGAACGTATTCGGAAAAACCGCTCTGCGAGTCAGCCAGATCATCGAGAAGTCCATGGGTTATGGTGTGGTGCTCTCTGGTACAGCTGTGCGCCTGCGACACACTTGTCAGCAGTATCTCAGTAAACGGAGTGCATATATAAGTAAGCTCATCGAAAACTCGGTAACGCCTTTAGAGGTGAGTGGAATACCGTTTTCGCGTCGTTTGTTCAGAGCGGATAGGGCTAACCAGCGGATAAATCCTTACTTTGCTATACTTTACTTTATTGACTTCGTTGCACAATAAATAAAAATATGTTTAAAATACAATTCGATAAATAAAATATGAAATATAAAATGGCAACTGAAGAAGCGGAGATAGGACAATGTCCCAGTTGTTATCCAACCCCAAGAGAAAGAAATTAAAATAAAAGAATTAAAACGAGAGATAGAAATATGACCTGATAACAAAGGGACTGGCAATAATAAATACTCCGCAAAAGAAAATGACTTTCCGTATTTGCCTATTGCTCTATTATGTAAGCTGATCATGTTTCGTGTTCTTACTTTTCTCTTTTCTTTTCTTGCGATACTTTGCTGCAAACAAAACTTGATGTGAAAAGAAACATTTTAAGACGCTTCTACAAGAACATTGAGTCCTCTAGCACATTCTTTTAACAATGCCATGTGGCTTATTTAATTTCAGCAACCAACACTCAGCGAAGCAGAACAACGGTCGTCCGGAATGTTCGACAGCTCGTCGCAAATGTTTAAAGATGTTCTTGTGTTTCTGATAACAATGCTCGGAGTTTTAGTACTCAGTGGTATTATTTGGCAAGTGTTGGGTTTGAACAAGTTCAGACGGGTGGCCGGTAAGTATTGTCTTTTTGTCTTCATTATCTTTATCTTATCATTTCTAACAGATTTCTCGTACGTAAAATATTCAAAATTTGGCCAATCGAATCTCCACTGTGCTTTCCTACCTGATCCCCTATAAGTAAGTATTAACAATTTGGACACTACACATTTCACAAAGTCCGTAATTCAGTGTAACGCCTTCCTGAGTGCCGAAAACCGATTCCCTCGACAGTACCTTTTCTCTGAACTGTGCCGAAAACAGTCATACAAACGAGAATGGAGCCATTGACAGTTATTGGCCATCTTGCATTATGACGTCACTGAGTTGCCATTCCCAGGCCCCTCTTGTTTTCTAGTGTCTCTTGCCACAGAGTTGTTACTCAAATATGGCGGCAGGAAAATGATGCTTTTTTGTTTCGGCGAAAGCGCTTCCTTTCAGTTTTGAGCCGAGTATTTGAGCGACAAGCTTGTTTGGATACAGAAAATAACTCCAGTCACAAGCGGCGAAGGATTACATGAAAGGATGTCTGCAACTGTTCTGTGTCCAAGCACAATGAAATCGGATATCGCCAGTCGATGGAGTGTGTTTGTTACCATGAAGTGGATGACACTCGTGTGTTGACAGGAGACCTGCAGTGTAACACAGAACACTATGATTTGGTGTCCGCGTGTGGCAATGAAGCTGAACACAAAATATAGGAAAATATAAGTCTGCTCGATCGCCATCTTTTTTTAAAATTGATAGTTGACGTCCGGGGCCTGGGAATAGCAACTCACCGCTGTCATAATCCAAGATGATGGGCTCATGACTTCGCTCCGTTCTCGTTTCTTCAGTAAAAAGTTCTTTCTTTTGCCAACAAATTGTTTTAGGATTCCTTTAAGAAATCGCCCGAACAATTATTAGAAGAACTATGGCGAATATGCTTCTTCCAAACGTACACGCCGAGAGAAGAAGAGAACATCAGGTGGCACTGTAGTAGAGTAGGATTATCACAAAGAATATAACTTTGGGTAGACGAAGTGAATTTAATGATAGAAATGTTCTTCTTTCAGACACGAACTTGAACAGAACCTTTGGTGATGATATGGAACAGAAGAAGAATGATATGAAACATTTAGTTCAAACATTCTACCACAACTTCACCCAAAAGATACTGAATATAAAGACCAAACAGAGAGCAGAGTTACTGCGCTATTACAAACTCAGAAAAGGAAAAACCTCCTGAGCATTAGATGTACGACCTGAGTGCCAACAACTCCACTAGGTACGGTCACCCTGTTGAGAATATAGACCTGTTCCAGATTGTAAGTACATAGTGTGTAATCCGGCAGGGCAAGAATTACAAGACAAGATTGGAGAAACTGAGGTTTTTCGATGGTTTTTCTAGCGTTTTTCATCTTACCTCCCTAATCTTCCAAGGAGAGACAACAATAACAACAACAACAACAACAACAATTCCATTATTTGACCCTAAATTGGCATTAAAAATATTACAGGAAAGCTATACATTTCATGAATAAATGTCACAAATATCATTACATTAATAAAGGTAAGTGTATATTCGGGCAAAATTGGTTGCAATTTTGACGAGCACTTGCTCAATTTCGATTCCCGCGTATGTGCTGCTCCATACAAATCCTTGTAATGTTTGGTCCGAAAACGATTCAAGTGACTCGTTTCTTTGGATATTTGCATTTTCCGTTCATTTTTAAGAGAGGAAGGATTTGCAAGAACAGTAAAGCTAGGGAACCTTTTGCTTCCATAAAGCTTGTCACCAGGATTTGAATAGGATTTGTTCAGATTTTTTTGAATATATATATAATGTTGTAATTTGTGTCCGTGCACACTCACAACAACAGTTTCCAAAGTGAATTCATTTAGTACTCACCAACATTGCAAAAGAAACCACTAATAATCGCCGTGTGGCCAACATATATACTTATCTTTGCTCTCCCGGCAAGAATTGAATACCAAAGGTAAAGCTGGAAAATCATTGAGAAACTTTAGTTCGTTCACTCTGTTGTTGTAATTCTTGCCCTGATTACCCATCATGCACTTACAACAAAAATTGCTACCTAAATCTCATTTCCAGTTACAAATTATTGATAGATACAAATATGAAACTGTGGATATCCGCATTGATACTAAACTCGATCTTTGTTGGAAAATAAAAAGAATAATTTGGTTAATAAAAGTACTTTACAAAGTACTTCAGCAGGCCCGTAGTTAGGAATTTCTCCTGGTCTACTCTCACTCCATGATAATTTGTTCGAACAGGGAAATATTACTTCTCAGAAATACATCTTGAGCCAGGGAAATGTATTCGATAAACTCCGCAATTACAAACCTCGACCAATCTAGTTTATGCCTACCAATATTAAGTATGAAAATGTATTCTTATTCACGTGTGTTCTTTGATATTTATTATAATCAGTCAACTAAATAATACATGAAGAACTCCACATCGGATGCTTTTATAGAGGAACGGTTTATATATACGTGGCACATTTTAAAACAAGAAAGGTGTCTAAATGAACTAGACCATATTTGGACAACTGAGTGTCATTTTCTGTAAACTAATAAAATATGAATCATACTCATCATTCCCGTCACTGCTGTTAACATCTTAGGGCCTCCACAGACTAGACAATTTGTTGTCGAAAACTAAAGCTTGTCGACAACTAAAAAACGCAGTGTGTGAAGCGAATTGTCGACAACTAAAGGCAAAATTTTGAAGGGAAACTCTTGGTTGTCTATAACAATTAGTTGTCAATAGCTACGTGTTTGACGTTTTTTTTGTTTTCTCGTGTGTGGACATTGACTTTTTAGTTGTCGATAACAACCCCCAGTTTGTTGTATCTGCGTTGTTTGTGGTCAGTGGCAAAGTCATTACTGAGCACTTGATGCCCAGTAGCGTTAGTTCCCAGGTTATCACGGAAATGATTTTGTTGTCAACAACTTTCTCCCCAGTGTGTGGAATGCTTTCATCAGTCACATTTAGTATTCGATAACTTTTGGAGGCCCTTAGTATGAGAATGTATGTATGGGGTCTTACAAATAATCTGGAGAAGATGTGTATCTGATGCTATATAGTAGGCTTTCGTGTAGCTTCTTTTCTGAAACTTGTGCTATTTAAAGCACGTTTGAACTCGTTATTCGCAACATTGGAGCCTAGTTACTACAGTCACTCGGTCAATGCGTCTGTAGTATCTATGAGACGTCACTATGAGAAATTTGGGATTCATCTCGGTAACACTAACCGAGGTAAACCCGACCTGACCGGACTCGACTCGACTCAACTCGACTCAACTCGACTGCACTGCACTGCACTTGTCTTGACAAGATTTGGTGTGACATGATTTGACATATTGAATTGACTTGAATTATTATGACTATCCAAGCGAATAAGATCTAATTTCATCCATGCCTAACAAAAAACTAGTTATATTCTAAAATATCTAACATTCAATGTTCAAACATACAATTACTTAAGATTACACCTAAATACAGATGGCCGTCTATGAAGGCAATTGTGATGGATTGTAGCAATATTTTGAAGCCAAAACCGTAATCTCTAACTCAAGAAAGTCATTTGCAATGTGAGTACTTTTCAGTTTTCCTGTCTCAATCGAAGTGTTCAACTGAACATCTTTTTTGTGAAACAATCAATGTGTTCTGCTTTCCTATCCTTTGCCAAGTATAAAGCATTCATGCAAAAGATTTATTTCCAGTTACTAAGAACAATTTATCTGTGACTCCCCTTGTATTTTTTCCCCATGTTGATTATATCAATCTACTTTTACAGTATCTACATTACAGTATCTTTTATTAGTGCTTGTTTAAAATTACGGAGGATATCCCGCAGGTTGGTGTCTCACTCATTTGGCATTCTTAGCTTTGTATTTTTGCTCGTTTGTGACATATTCATTTTACGTTGTAAGTCATATACAGGCAAAAACGAACGACATATCTTATATCGTTCGTTTTTGCCTGTATATGTTTGCCCAAATCACTGTTGACTTTGTAAGTCGCAATATAAATAGTCCTA
>JANVCJ010080065.1:0-10368 GCA_026413505.1 Epizoanthus ramosus | reverse complement strand
ATTTTGAACAACACTTTAGATTTTGAACAACACTTTAGATTTTGAACAACACTTTAGATTTTGAACAACACTTTAGATTTTGAACAACACTTTAGACTAGTAGTAGTAGCGAAAAAGACTTAGGGAAAAAATTTAGTAAGTAATAGACTTAGGGAAAATTTCCCTCTTACCTGTATACAAGTGTCGTCGCCTAAGTTCTAAGTATTCTTCCTTCAAAACTACAACTGTCTTCAATAAACTTCCAAGTCTTGCTTGTACCTGCTTACCACCAAGTATCTTCTTCTTCGTCGCCTAAGTTCTAAGTATTCTTCCTTCAAAACTACAACTGTCTTCAATAAACTTCCAAGTCTTTCTTGTACCCACTTACCACCAACAGTCTTTTTCTTCTTCTTCTTCAACAAAGTTCTAAGTAATCTTCCTTCCAAACTACAACTGTCTTCAATAAACTTCTAAGTCTTTCTTGCACCCGCTTACTACCAAGTGTCTGTCTTCCAAGTATTCTTGAGCCTTCAAAACTACAACTGTCTTCTAAGTCGTAGAAAGAAGCTCGCATGTAAATACAAACAACAAGTAAAATAATAAAGCACTTTATTATTCCACAGTTTACTGTTCTCTTCCTCATTACATTACAGTAAAACGCGCCGGAACGACCATAATTAGTGCAAACGTTGGAGTTTGCATTTGAACTATTTCGTTACTGTTGAAACTATATAATATTCATTAAAGCATAATTAAACTTTGGTCAATAACCAAACAGTTCTATGCCTATTTTATTCGCAAATAATTATAGAAAATTTGACTTCGATATACAAACTGGAAGGTTTCCAACAAAACAAACTAGTGTTTTGACATCCACCGTCGTAAGATTAGGCTCTTTTATCGAATCTAATAATAATTTACTGTCCGAGTAATTCCCATCACTGCATAAGAAATAGTTTTACAAAATAAATTAAAATAACAAATCAACAAAATAAATTGAAAGACTGCTCACACTTAAGAATTTGTTTATCAAACGCAACAAACCGAGTTAGTTTGATTTCTGCATTGCAAAATAAACTAAATACGCGTAAAACGTAAGAACGTTGTCTAAATCTTGGACAACAAATCTACAAGCATTTTAGTAAAAACTTCTCCAGATCACTTGACTAAGAATTTTAGTTGAAAATGTCTAGACACTTTGGTGAAAAAATCTACAAGAATTCTAAAGTTTGTTGATAAAAAATAACAAATATGTCCAAGTTTTTTGGGCATAAAAACTACAAGAAATTTTATAAAATATTGTTGAAATCGTTTAGTCAAAAAACTAAAACCAAACAATAATTCTAATCTTACTTTATGACACTAACCTAACCTACGGCAAGAATTTGTTATTTTGATATGAGCAAGTCTGACTTCGATAATCAAACTGGAAGGTTTACAAAAACTACTCTACCACTATCGTAAGATTGGTTTATTTATAGAATCTAATATTAAATTTCCATCACTACAGAAGAAATAGTTAATAAATAGTTTTAAAAAAGGTTTAATAACTAATCAACAAAATAAATTGAAAACTGGCTCCCACTTAAAGAATAAATCCCGATAAATCTCGACTTATATTTGTGGCGAGTTAAAGTTGGTTTGAATTATTGTTTAATTTCTGCATTGTAAAATAAACTAAATACGTGTAGAACGATGTTTCGTATCGTTTACTCTACTCTCGATTGAATTAATCAGCTACAAAGTGTAGAGAAAATTATTTGAAACAACGTTATTGCGTTGTACGCGTATTTAATTTATCCTGCAATACAAAAATCAAACAACAATTCAAACGAACTTAAACTCGCCAAAATCTAACACAAAATTTCTCGGTTGGCAATATTCTGCTTTAAATGCGAGTATACTTTCATTTTAATCCGGTGATTAGTTATTAAACCTCTGTTCAAACTATTTCTTCTACAATAATGAAGACTGCTCGTGCTACAATATCAATACAACAGGGTCCCAGTCATGAAAAAGTAATGCACGGACTCCGCATATTTTACCACAGCGTATATTTTTTGTTTCAAAAGAAAATACAAATTCGGTAGTATTGGAATCAGAAAAAGTTTCTTTACACGTTTGAATAAACAACATAATCGACACAGAACTAAAACTGATGATCCTTGGCGCTCACGGCTACCTGATATTTTGTTGTCAAAAGAATGAAAACTGACGTTGACATAAATACATTTGCAGTACTCAAACTTGGAATCAGGAAATATGTTACACATTTGAAAATAAAAATACTTGTATAACTGGTAAAAACTATTTTTTGGCGACCGTAATGACTTTAATATATATCAAATATGCCTAAGTTTTATTTTCAAGTGTCCGTAGGAACCCTGTGCATTGCTCATCATACATAGTAGCCTCTACTAAAGAAAGGTTGACTGACTAGGGAATGTACATACATACATGCTCGTACACTTGTTTAAATTTAATTCAGATGGCATCAATATTTGATTTTTATCTCAGCATAAATCTGACAAACACAAAAAAGAAAGACCTCATAGCAAACGGTATGGCACAATTAGTGGTAACCGAAAATTTAAATGTCATGTTTTAGCGTCATCTCTAAGTTATCAAAACGCGTAAGTGCCAATTCCCAGCTCGTTCAGCAGCTTAATATAAATTCCGCATTCTCTTCCACTCTTCAACTCTATTCCCTTCCCCGAAAATGAAAATTGAAAACTGAAAACATCTCTAATAACTAACAATTAAATACAGCTCACATATTCTACATAACCGCAACTTTTACAATTAGTCAACCTTTCTATTGAATGGTATATAGGATTATCCAGTGGCCAAGGACGCAAGTTTCAATTTGCACACTAAACAAGTTTCAAATTCTCAGAAAACTGTTAAGAAACTCCGAGAAACGTTTGAAGTATTTTTGAAAATGACCACTGACGTTGATATCCCTACATAAATCCCTACAGTTTACACGTAGCACGTCCTACTTTACTTCTGGTTAACTGTCTCTTTGCGGCACTTCTGCAGCATTCTCTTGTGTGTAGTCGCACCAACTTTAAACCTGCAAAATAAACTAATTAGTCTAGGAATCAAGTGGCAAATGTTGTAATCAAATTTCAAGCAAATGATTTTAACAGTCAAACATCAAGCACATTCATTAACGACCTTATAACGATTTAGATAACGTCCACAAGCATTGCGGAACTTCGCTGTGAATAAAGCAACTTCTGGAGGAATTTTGTAGAATAGAACTCGAAGAGTGAAAGTAAAAATTTATCTAAACATTACAAAAACGAGTCGTTGCATCTGTAACTTTAAACATATCTGTTCTCACTACATATATTTCGAGTAAATTTTACACGTCTGCATGCGTATACAATTTCTGTTCTTAGTTTCCTGACAAATTTGCAAAGACTAACAATTCAAGCAAAGTACGAACACGTGCATGGTAGCAAAGCCATAATTGGTAGATTAGTTATTTAGTCTATGATTCACATTTTCGCAATTAGCAAATTCAATTATGACGTCATGTGACATCTTGTTTTTTATGGAAGCCATCTTAATATTTTGATGACGTCAGACTTTTGCCTTAATTGATTTGAAATTAATTTTAAAATTAATTTGGCATTTGCTAAGCTAGATTTACAATTTCTGTGAAAACTATCCGAGTTAAATTACATTTCTCAAAAAAAGTTAGGTTTTTGACAAAAGTGTCAATCATAAACATGGCAACAGAGGAATATTTTCAGGAAAAACTCAGAACGTTTCAAGTTGATAGCATTTACAGTCTAGAAATGGCAAAATAAAATGTCCCGGGGGCACTCGGTATGACTGATATGTATTCTGATTATGCTTGTTGATGATGATGGTGATGATGATGATGATGATGATGAAGATGACAGTTACTAGATTGTTACTAGGTAACAAAGGCAAAAAGCCAAAAAGAAGCAAAAATGGCAACAAAGGCAACAAAGACAGCAAAGACAAAACATGTGTAATATTAGCAATATCGTCATGGAATGATGGAATTATAATGCTTCTGTACCTCAAATGAGTTCTGCGTGTCGTCAATGAGAAGCACGTACGTCTCCACTCTCCCTTCCTGTGGCAAATGTCTGGCAAAGCTGATTAGTTGCATGCGCTTCATGCTGCCTTTCCCTGGAGTGCCAAAAGCCGCAAGTAAAGTGTTAGTAGGGCAGTGGGGCTGGTTTAGATCGACAATCAGGTCGGTGTTTGTCTCCAGTACCTGGGCATGAGGAAACCTCTCGCGTAACTTGGTCCATCTCGGGGAACACGCCTGGACAGACTCTGAGCTGTCACAGCACTTTACCTGTAGACGGATAGGTATACAACTGTTTCACGAAAAGCTGACATTGTGCAGTAGTGAAATGACCACGACTGAAAGGAACTGTGGGTTGCCAAAAAAAAATGGTATAAAGATAAGTTGCCAAACTGAGTGGAAAGCTTTCATTATGGTTGATTCAAGCAGCTAGTTGTCAATTCACTAAATTGTTATCGTGTGCGCAGCACCATTGTATATTTACTCTATACTTTTTATAATCCATAATTCGTCTCTGTCTTGGTATTCACTATTGTCTACTTATAGGGTTTTCAGGATTGTTTGTAATTAATTGTATTTTTAACTAGTATTTTGAAAATTTATCGGTTTCATTACTGTCACGTGTCACACTTACTAGATAATGTTGATTGATTGATTGATTGATTGATTGATTGATAGATTGATTGATTGATTGATTGATTGATTGATTGATTGATTGATTGATTGATTGATTGATTGATTGATTGAAGTGCCAAGATATGTAGCGTACAACAGCTAATTTGACACCTGACTATAGAGCGTTTCAATTGTGAGTTGGCCACGAAGGTGAGTAACATACTCATCATACAATCATGGCTTGCTGATAAAAATGTGGAATTTCGAGGATAAAAAACTTGCCTGATCGGCGCATTTGTGCTGAGTAGTCATCTAGCTTGCTAGTCTGCAAAAGCGACAAAACTTTAGCCAAACTCCAGCTTAAAATTATCATCTTAAAATCAGTCGATCTATAGATCTTCATTTGCTCGCACTCGCGCGTCAGAATGTTCAAAACACACTTCAAGCCAATAAATTGAACAGTCTTTGTAATTGAACATGGATACAGTTTGCTCTCTCCTTTATCTGAAGCAACAAAAAATTGGTCTTTAGGTATTTTATTACTGATACACAAGTAATTTACTTACATAATATCTCTAGGCGTGAACCAGGAAATCCACTCACGTTCAAATTAACAAAACTTATAGTAGAAAAGAATTTATTGACCAACAATAGCACTAATCTTGTTAGCATTTCCTGTTGCATTTTAAATACTCTTCAGTGAATGGCCGCACTATTTAACTGTCAGTCTGCGGTGAACACACTGCATAAATACTTTTCGTAGTTTAGTTTTGTGTACTACTAGCATGAGGAGGGTTTTATCTTCAGGAATTTCGAAGGTTTAATGTTTGTCTTTCCAGAAGAGGAGTACAAGTGACCGTCTCAGGAAATCTAGTATTTATTTCTTATTACAAGTAATATAGAAAGGCATTGATCATTTGTCGAATGTGTGCCATGCAAAACTGGCATGTAACACACACACACACACATGTATTTGTGCGACTTTACACATACTTTGTGTTTATAGGTTCAAATATTCTTCTTAAATGTTCTGAATTTTGGACTGTAAAATACCATCCTCGGAGACCCAGGGGCTGCTCGTCGGGCGGACGAAAAAGCGAGGTGCGAAAGAGAGGGGTTAGGAAAAGTAGAAAACTGAAAATATTTCTGTTAATGTGTTACTTTCGGCAGCAGCGTACTTCGAGCAACTTATAGACAGTCAGCAATTTTTAAATCCCATGATACGACGATTAGATACGACGAATTTTCGAAATATATTGAAACGAGCTCCGTGTTAATTTTGAGACCTTGCTGCTGAATAAAGTCTTCAAGAACGTAGCAGATTTATATTGCCAAGATATAGTTTCAATGCTGTGTAGTTATATAACTTACCATGTTCAATAACATTCCTTTATAATGAGCGATGAAATGTCAATTTTGTATGAACAGATCATAGATAACATGGTCATGGAGGAGATAGTTTACAACTAGTTTACAAAGTATGTACTGAAGCCAAGCTGAGTGACTAGTTAAGCTAGCAAATTAATAAATTGAAATTTGAAAATACCTACCACCAGATTAAGAGGACCTTCCCAGCTCGCACAGCTCTTGCATGCATGAATGTTCAAATCTGAGCGAGTGCACGGGGCGTTTTATACCGTACCCGCCGAGTCGGCAGAAAGAAAGATCATACGTCATCATGTAAATATGATTGTCATATATTCAATTATAATAGATCTAATAACGAACTAATTTACTAATTTACAAATTAGTATTATATAAACTGGTGTCATATTGGATTGTAATTTAGGAATGACGTACGCGATGTATTTGAGCATGCGAAGTGCGCCACATACAAGACTGACTGAACCAATATATATATTGACAGTTAATATTGGTCACTGTTTCGATAATTAGCCTTTCAATATTTTAGCAGATCATCCGAGTTTAATTGTAGTGCCGGTTGGTGGGGAAACATAAGCTAAGACGCCGCTCATTTGGTGGTTTTTTAAAGTATCGCGATTAACGATTCAGCTGACATTTTGCCCGGGGAGAGATAATGCTAGCAAAAGATAAAATAAAAATAACGTTATCAAACACAACAGAATTCACACAGTCTGAACGGGCGAAATATCTGTGCCCAATCAAGAAAAGCTATTTCTAAGTTTGTGTATTTGTCGGTATATCACTATATGTGTTCCTGTCCGAGAGAAGTTTGCATGAAACCGTTTTATTGTGATCTGCAGAGCTATTTCGTAGACTAGAAAAACCAAAATTTAGTAATTACCCGGGCTGTCTATGGTCTATTAAGAACGACAATGGACGAAACAACCGAGGTTTCGGTAAACTAAACTAATTAAACTAGGCTAAATTAAGCTAAACTACAGTAACTTTATTTGCTTACTATAATAGTACCAAATTAAAAACAACCAAACTCGTAAAGATTTTAATATATGGAAATTGTTTTAATGAAAGAAGAAAGGGACGTTCAAGACCAACCAAATGTGTGAGTCCTGTTCTCATTATCAGCGAGAAAATATGCACAGCTAGCAAACCAGTGTACTGACCAGAAAAAGACTGAGCGAGACTCGGGAAGTTTTAGTTTCAAGTAGTGTAAACCAAAAGCCATTTTGCAAGTGTTAATCCAGTATCTTAATAATGTGTCAAGATTGGAAGCCAGCCCGTCGCTGATTTTCGATCTACCGCCGTATTTGGTTTACTCTACTCTAACAAGCTTGCAAAATAATTCTAATTAATGCGACGATTTTGAGTATTTTCAGTCTCGGCATAAAACTTCCGAATTATTAAATCAGCTTCATATAAAAAGTGCTTTCGATAGATTTCATTATTAGACATTTTGTATGACTGTGAAAAGCCAACTATTGAATAAAACGTGAAGAACAAAAAACTTGGTAAACTGTTATCGGTTGTGTATTAGACAGTTTTCAAAAGAAATTCACTTTAAAAATTTACTGCACAGGAATCCGTTTGACACAACACTGGAGAGGAAATTCGAAAATGCGTGGTATTAGTGTTACTGACATACACACATGAATGGCTATTCTGTCAATAATCACAATCTTTTAATAAAGGATCTGTTATAAGACGGCCATCTATTTACAATCGGATTTAAAACTAACAATCAAACTGACAAACTCTATGATTTTAAAATATTAATATGAAAGAGATTTTAAAATATTTTAAGGCGAAGTATATATTTCATACACCCAACAAGGTGATTTCATTCAAGTTCAAAACCTGTACCTTACTAAAAATTTACCACTAAAAATTAATAGTAAAAACCCAGTTAAAAGTAATTCAGTAATAGTAAAAAGCCATTGGCATTGGAGTAAAATGGTAAAAACCCAGTGAAAAAGCTAAAAACATGAATTACGAAAAGCTATGGTATAAAGAGGTGTGTTTTTATATCGGCTTGAAGTTGTGTATCTCGGATATGGACTTAAGATGTTTTTGGTAATGAGCTCCGTAGACTTGGTACAGTAATAGAGAAAGCTCTAGGACCGTATTCGTATATATGAGTTAAGTTTGAATCGAGGTGTTGTAAGATTTCGTGACGAAGAAGATCTTAGATGCCGGGCGGTTTTGTAGGGTTGGATGAGATCACATAATCGGTTCAGTGCTATATCACTGAGGAAACACAGTATAAACTGCAAGACCACTGCAACAAACCGATAAACATGACGGATCTACTGCAGACCTGTATCAGTACAAAACCATAAAAAATTTAAACAATGCTGCAGACTGATCCTTATCCTGGAGATAAAGATCAACGGAGACAGAGTTAAACAACAAGAACATTTAATTATCCAATATTTTGGTTTGAAATACAAACCTTCTACAGGGGTGAAAACGAGACCCGACACATTGGGCAAGCAGTACCAATTTTGTTCAAAGGCCCTGCTCGTAGAATACCAGAGTACCTGCAAACAAAAATCAGACGTCTGTGGTAAGCTAAGCACAAATAGTAATACAAAATAAACACAAAAGCAAAGGCAGACAGGCAAACCAACCAACAAACAAACAAACAAACAAAACTAATATTATCATTAGTATTAATACCGAGTTATATATTACAATATCAGTGTGGAATCTCTATTTTCAAAGAACAAAAAAGGAAGAAATGTATGAACTATATACTCATACTGGCATATGGTTTACAAACACAATGCATTTCTGCGAATCGGAATGCAAAGACACAACAAGAACCTATAAAATACTGAAGTAATGAATTTTTGAACACTCTGATATTGAAACAATTGTGAACAAACAACGTAAAATATTGGGACAGTGTTTGTTATCAGGTTTGTTTAAACTCGTAGCGATTTCTTTCGACGATAGTTTATATGTTTCCTTGAATCACTAAAGTTTCATTTTGAAATAATAAAAAAAAGTAAAGTGGTGCATTTATATAATTGTTGTCGAAGTGTATGATACATTACACTCGCAAAGAGAATGAATTACGTCCTCAGTGATACATCCAGCACACAAAGGGCCTCAAGATTAATTCACGTGATAATGTTGGGATACAGTAGGCTGCCTTGGTCGATCATGAAACTGTGATTACTACTTCTTAATTTGCAAATATGTTGTTTTACCATTATACGAACATTCAGATCAGATCCGATTTTTATTAATAAATATATTATTACTATGTTTAAACATGGTCTAAACTCTAGCTAGTGGCTATCTACTGTTCGCAACCCTTATCATCAAAAGAGGGTCATTGGTAAGAGTTTCGACTTCGCTAAAATAATCGGCGTTCACTGTTTTTTCATTTTGGAAAAGTATAACTTTCTTGAATTGTTAATTTTGTATTTCCAGAAGTCATTATATGATTTTTGATTTCACGTTACCTAAAACACTAACAGAAATAAAGGTTGAAACTCTCAACACAAAGATGAAGATTGAATTGGTGATGCAAACAGAAAACAAACATGTTTCGTGTATGTATCGTGCATAAAGGAATTTAAGATTTTAATATTCCGTAATGATAACCAGAGTGGATATCTGCCCATTTCAGCGCGGTAGACAATGTTAGAAGATTTCCTATTAATGAATTCCTAAAACAGATTTATAAAACTTAAGGAATAATGTTTTCTGTTGCTATTGCGTGGATTCTGATCCCAAACATCAAAAGCCACGGTTTTATAACTGACCACAAGTTAGTACTGCAAGAATCGTACAATAAAATGTTTGGTCAAATGCAAAAGAAGACAAACTGAGACCGAGCCAGTGACACATGCATACACACTAAACCAGAAGCAACCAATGGAACTTGTTATACATTTCTGAGTGTCGGCAGATGAATCGCTGTATGAGAACTTTCTGCTTGCATATTATGTTTTGCATGTTATATTGGACTACAAGCCCCCGAAGGGTGACCCCATGGGGCAGACCAATCATACCAACAGACGACACGACCGGGTTAACGGACATTAAACTCTTTTTAGCTCAGTTAGCACAAGCTAACTCTGACATCTTGCACGAAACCTTTGCACTAATTGATTTGTGTTATGATGTATGTTGTTACTAATACAAATATTGTTGTTGTTGTTGTTGTTGTTCTTGCTGTAGTAGTAATAGTAGTAGTTGTAGTAGTAGTAGTAGTAGTAGTAGTAATAGTAGTAGTAGTAGTAGTAGTAGGAGTAGGAGTAGTGGCAGTAGTAGTAGTAGTAGTATTAGTACTAGTAGTAGTAGTA
>JANVCJ010080064.1:0-19773 GCA_026413505.1 Epizoanthus ramosus | reverse complement strand
CCCCCCCCCACAACCCCCAACCAAACCAACCCCACCCCCACACCCACCCCCACCCCACCCACCACCCCCCCCACCCACCCCCACCCCCCCCCACCCCCCCCCCCCCCCCCCCCCCCCCCCCCCCCCCCCCCCCCCCCCCCCCCCCCCCCCCACAGTTACGTTGGAATCTTCCCTGAGGGCGCATCAATTCCTTTCGTGTAGTTACAATAAATAGCTTAGTGATTTTCACCTGGGACATTAAAGTCAAGCCCAGTCTCCACTCTACTTGTACTCGAATCTTTATTATCAGTTTTGTGCCATGTTCGTTTTAATTCACCTTCAAATTATTCACTGGTATTAATCAGTACTACTAGCACCAAGCTAAGCTGTTTATGTACAGTGCAGCTCTCATTAAAATGGACACTGTTGGGTACTATGCATACAGTAGTACGATGATTCTCTATCTTAAGACATGATCATCTTGACAAACAATGATGCCATCCAACCAAGAAATTCACAATTTAGTCTCCACTACAATTCAAGTTCAGGAAGCTCCAAAAATTCTGGTAATGACACCACCTTAAACTGGTACTCATTATTTGTTCCTTTTGCCTGGTGATATTGAAACCGGAAGTGATGTTTTCTATGTTTGAATTCTTATTGCACAAAGAAGAAAAATCAAAATTGCCATGTTACTTGGAATGACAAGTACAATGTAACTTCTAAACATGACAAACATGATGTACACGTTAAGAACCAGCTCTGATTAAAACTAAATCACGATGATTAAATTAACTAGACTGAGAGCAAAAGTGATAACGTTCTGACAAAGGGCTAGCGCTCGAAACATCAGCTATAAAACCTATTACCCACACCACGACAAGCATAAAATTAGCATCAACTTCTAGTTGATTTAATGATCTTGATTTGCCTTAATTACTCGCCAACATAGAACTCTAGTTTTCTTCAAAACTACATGTAGCCTACCAGAATCTGATTAAAACTAGTTTAGTATTCCACCACAGAATTTACATGAACCATCACATCGCGTCACGTTTATCATAGTCAGTTTAAGGTTTTTGTCTTTCTAATGGTAGCATTGTCATTAAAATTCCTTCTCTATTCGGTTTGTATGTGCTAGATTTTGACAGAAATGTCATTGCCAGACAAACACTAAATATTAAGAAAGCTGAATAATTATATGCAAATAATTTTCAACTTCTCAGTGAATTTAGCCACTACATGTACATGTATGTACATGTACAGTGTAGATATCCTAAGCCCCATCCACACTAGGCCAGATAAATTTGAACATGCAACTTTATTCTTACTGTTAGGCCTACTGAAAAAAAAACTAGATGCTCTTCAAAGTGGATAAATTTAAAAATGATAGCTATCTGTATTAGCGTGGACAGAAAACATTTTGAAAGCAAAAGTTTTCATAAATGCTGACATCACGATAATCATGTGATTTCTTTGCCCAAGTCTTCCTTGAACATAAATCCAAATTGGCTGCCCACATACATGTACCTTATTATGCACATGCTCTTGAAAGAGTGCATTCGAGTGTTTCTACCGCTGGTGATCATTGAATAAGTGTGGACGGAAATTTTTTTATCCGTTTTCCAGTGTGGATGGAAAACTTTTGTCGTGTTTTCAGAGCAAAAGTTGCATTTTCAAATTTATCTGGCATAGCATGGACAGAATTGAGCCTTAAGGCCTTGCCTGACTACCAGGGAGTTATTAGTAAATGGTTTACAAACATTATTTTGTTGATAGCCCAAGGCTTTAAAAATGTAACTTGTAAATGCATAGGCACTTTTTCACTACTGTATTTCATTAATTTGTATTTTGAACCACATTCCATTTCAAATAAAAATCGAGATTACATGTACTGGTACACATTTAATTTTTAAGTGGTATTAAATTATTTTGCAGACTAAAATATCAAGATCTAATACAATTTCTGAGACTTGTATTTTTCACAACAAAATTCACTGTATACATGTAACTACATGTACATGTAGTTATGTTTGATTGTGGCAAAGATGTGGCAAAGATGCTGAAGATCCCTTATACCTTTTTTCCATGCTTGTAACAAATAAAGGTTGGCATTGCAGACACTCCTTCTGCTTCAGCTGTTTCCTGCAAAATTCAAAATTTATTTTTACAAGTCAGAAAATGTAATAATTTTATTTAGGAATTTATGGGTGTACGTACAAAGTATCTAGTAAGTATACAGTCATGTTTTATTAACTAAAATTATATATTAATTTATATACATATACATATTGTATAGCTATTTAAAAAAAACTTGACATTCACAATTAAAGCGCAATTTACGCTTTAAATATATATATTTAATATAAATAAATATATAATTAATATACATGTAATAAAAATAACTCATATTGTATCATTCATAATTTGTGATAACTAGTATGTAAATATACTTACATCATTCATATCAACATCAACTTTGTAGAATATTACATCAGTAAATTCTTGAGACATTGCCTGAAACATTACATTAAATTTGTCATCATTGATCCTGGTGTTGTGGCCTGCATCTCCATTGTAACTGGCAGCCATTTAATAGTGCCGTTTATACAATAATAAAGTGCATTGAGATGTTGCATGTGATGTGCTATACACAAGTTCCACCATTTTTTATTTCTTTAAAAATTCAACCAAATACCATTAAATTCCAACTTCTAAATATAATTAATTGATATTATACATGTACCAGCCCCTCGCTCCCAAGCCATGACCACCTCCACCCCGCCCTTGAATTCATTAATTACATTATACATGTACAATTATAAAACTGACTCGATCAGTAGAGTCAAAATACAATATTGTACCTGAAATGAGTACAAATATTTGTACTGTTGGTTGATTATTTGCATATAATAATTATTATATATAGTCTGTAGAAAGTAGTAAATTAACCCACTTTTATTATAATTAGAAAAATATTGCAGTCTGTTGTAATAATAATAATAAATCACGTGCACTTAGTAATATAAATGTTCAGTACCATATATAATGCATAGTTATGACTAGATATTCTTACTCAACACTTGTATTTTGAAGGACTCGTAAAATATTCCTAGCCAATATACATGTACACTACACACTATACTCTTCAAAAGGATATACATGTATATAATTATGTATCTATAGATCCCAGTCTGCTTCTAGGTGGACGTTGATCATATCCTCAAGATCAACGTGTTAAGTCTAAACGTGTGTAATAGATGTTACAAGGCAGTCATGAGTTGTACAACTTGTTCATTTTGTAGCTTAAAAACAATATACATGACAATTGTATAGGAATATGTACTCTGTACCCATAAACAAGAATAACTTCTATAATACATTTTGCAAGCAACTAGTATTAAAGTGCTGCAGCAGGTCAATAGCTAAGGTTATTCAGACCTTCACTGACATACAGCCGGCGATTGCAACTTGGTATATATAGCTTAAGCTCAGCTATCAATTTATAGCAGAATGAATGAACTTGTAAGAATAAATTTTGTAACTTGTACTAAAGACTGCCTTGCACCAATCCATTGTCACTGCATGCATGATACCAGTATGTACTGGGGTTTAGCAAAAGACACTGCGAGTCAAGTGTTTTGGGTTATTTTGGTGAACAAATGGAAGGGAGCATTAAAAGTTGTAGCTTGTGTACTGAAGATTATTTGTCTTGACAGTTTGACATTAAAAATACATGTATTGGTTTACTACAAGTAGGGGTTGTAAAAAATGTGAGCAACATTTAATGCATCTACTGTATTAATTGATGTTTAGCCTTATAAGCAGAGATTTGGTCCAATTCTTTCACCCCTGCATGGGGATATCAAAATCTGTTTCTTAGTACATGTACTAGTATCTTCTTTAATTTGACATGTTTCTCTTATAAATTTCAGAAAAAATATCTTGTTCTATCATCAGAGGTTCAACAGATATGGTAACATATTAATTATATTAAAAAACATTAATTTGGAATAAAGCAATTTAGCCCCACTATTACCTGCAGTACATGTACATGTACACCTACCTCAAACTTGGGAGCAATCATCTGGCACGGACCACACCACGATGCCGTGAAGTCAACAACAACCAGTTTATCACCAGCCTCTTTCAGTGCGTGATCAAACTCATCCTATAGTAGTGTTGAATTTTATATAATTATTGATTAATATGTCTTTACAATGTTAAAGTACATGTACCACTGAGCCAGGGCCTCAGCCAGACTCAAAATTTAGGAGGGGCAGAAAATGTTTTTTAAGAAAAGCAACATTTCGGAAGTAGGGTTGCTAAAAAATATACTCTTTTACTCGTTTTAATATAAGTTTCTGATAGAGTATAAAATATTACAATTTCAACTAAAACATACAGGTACGCACGTACGTACTCTTTCATTCTGAATGACAAATCAATAATAAAGAAGAAAAGCATAATTCTTCGTTTCTTACCGTACAAATACACCAAAATAATTTACCTCCGGTCCAAAATTTAGGGGGGGGGGGGCATTTGCCCTCCCTGCCTGACGCTAGCTACGGCTCTGTCGTTTGTGGTTGACCTGCACTGAACTTGATGACAAACCCCAAGATTGCTGCTGGTTTTGCTGTTTCACTTAACTGACAAATGTACGCGTTTTTCCCTGTTACTGTTGTACAAAATTTGTGACAAAGCCTTGTCGAATTATTATAAAGTCACTCGGACATTTTGACGAAAATGTTTGTTTTTTCTGCTGATCAAAATACCAATTCTCCCAAAGTACTGGGCCTTGTTATATCCTCGCTTCGCATCTACGAAATTGTTTTCATATTTGATACTTTGTTCTTAGGATTCTGGGGCGTAACTGACTGTAAACCAGTTAAGCACGGTGCTTAAAATATTTTGGGAGGATTTTTTTTCCAACCTGAACCAAATTGGGAAAAAAGTCATAAATGTTTTTCGTGTCAGTTTTCGTAATGCAAAAATGTTTGCCGAGAGTGTCATTGATGCAGCTCCTCAAATCCCTGCCAAGTTCCTATACCTACACTGTAGTTTTGTACCAGTGTAAATTGGTAACCGGTAACCAGTAACCGTATAAACTATAATGGTATATCAGCAACATGTTTTTAAAACGCTGAAAATACCCAGGAACACCCCTAGGATCGAAGGTAGCTTGTATCCAAACAACTGAGCTTAAATACTGATCAATCCCCTTATTACTAATTAAGAGAAACCAGAAATAGTTTTTCAGCTTCCAGTTGCTACATGGCATGGTATATCATGGAATGTATGGTACGGTAAGCGCTTGTATGCTGAGCTGAGGAGGACTGGAGCGCAACCGGAAATAGCCGCGAACCGCAGTGAACTCTGGGAATATTTATGAAACTTGAAATCTTGGTGACGTCAGAGGTTCTTTCTTTTCAGTTGTGAGAGTCGAGTCATCAAAATGGTGAGTCGTGTTCGTCTTTGAATTTTATTTTCCTTGTGGTTAATAATGATAGCACAGTGGTAATTCTCTGTTCTCTTCTTGTTCTTAGGTTCAAGCAGCATCAGCAACTTCTGTGGGAAAAGGTGGCGGCTCCAAAGCCGTCAGTCCACGTTCAGGTGGTTCGAGTCAAGTCAGACAACGGTCAGTGTTGTAGTAGATCTTCCATATTCTCATCCGGCTTGATTTTCGTTCGAGAAGAAATAGTTTTGTATTAGTAGAAATTTACGTTACTTCTTAAAGTTAATCTGAGATAATCAAGGCGAAATACTGGCTTCGCTTTGTGACTTTCGTGTGCTTCACTTTGTTTTTTAGTTCGTACATATGGACGGCTTAAATGAATTCGTCTTTGTTTCATTCAATCAGTGTCCAGAGTTATATGTTGTATTAACTCTTGAACATGTCGTGCAAAGTATGTTACTCAGTAAAACTCTATGAACTAGTAATCATCAAATACAACAGTAGAAAGAGATGAAATGAGCAATCTTTAGCTTTATAGAATTTAGTGATGGTACGGTCACGTGATTGCCCATTTGGACGTGTAAATATATAAGTTAGTAGTCCTCACAGCTGAAGACTTTTCAACCAAAAATATATTAAGGCCACTGGAATTAGATTATTAGGTTCTTGTCAGCCAGTTTCAGAAAATTGGTGAGGGACTTTGATCAACTTTCATCTTTCATCACCAAATTTCAAAACATATTAAAGAACCTAAAAATCACATACCCCCCCCTCCGGATATTTTCAGCACAGAATTGGGTAACCTCATTCTCAAGAATCACAAAGGGCCTGGAAACAAGACAAGTCGGCAATTTGTCATGTCTTTTGTAAAAAAAGCAGAACGCGACGAACGACGTACATTTTTGATGCGGGCCTCAAAACACAGCACTGACAAGAACCTAATAATCAAACTAAAGCTCAAACCAAATAGTAGACTGTTCAAACACCTGTAGTATTCCGATTCTTGACAATGTTGGCAGGTGTCCAAAGGAGAAATGGACAAATAGATGTTGGATATCTAGTATCTTTTGTCATATTTAATAAGCCATAAATTACCAGGATTTACGCAAAAAATGAAAGTGAAAATACCCATGTGTTTAGATATCGTATCAAAGCACATATGTTTAAAAACAATTGTCCATTCGTGGCACTCTACGCCGTCACCGGACATCTCATTTCACACTACTTATGACTTATTAAATAATAAACGGAACATGCATGGCCGCTTGGAGATACAAATTTTATCTGAAAGTCTCATGTTGAAAATATCTTCACTCGTTCACTTTGCTTGCTCATGAGGATATTGTCAATAATAATACTAATAATAATAATATTAAATAATAATAATAACTCTTTATTTAATGAGGATATGACAAGTAAAGCTAAGCTTTTTTCCAACTTGGTCATCCTAAAACTAATGACATTAAAATTACAATAATAAATTTAAAATACTTATATGGCAGATGTTTCTATGAAAGTGTATTGCTCCTATAGCGCTTAATGAATACACATGTAATTGTATATAGGAAAAAGTTTGCAACTAGTAAAGTCTATAATTCTTGAGCTCTAAACTGTTTTGGAGCTTAGCTCTGAAGTGTTTCTTTAAGGATCTTTTGAAGCTTGGCAGGTTGGCGGTCTTAGTGGCTTGATCTGGATAACTGTTACAGAGAGACGGGGCCACAAAGGAGAATTTTCGCTTTCCTGCATTGATTCTGGCTTTTGGGATGCATAGGTTATTGTTTACTGTGCCTCTAGTGGTATAGTGATGCATTGGTTTAGACAAGAGCTTGGCAAGGCACGGTGGATTAGGTCATTCATGGTCTTAAAGGTCTGCATCAATGTGTGTTAATGTATAACATCACTGTTAATTACTTACAATTCATGTTACAATTTCACAATTTGTTAGTGTAGCCTAGTTAAAGTTACACCCCATGGTACATGGTTCCATGAAGCTCGGTAACTTTACAGTTAGTCACCAATGAATTGTGGATCAAATAATTGATTACAGTGAACGTGAATGTGAGTACCCAAAACTGAGACATGTGATCGTAGTCTTGGAAATGCAGACGACGTAATCGAAAATTGATAACATGATTTTGAAAACTACATGTGAATTTTGAAGCATTCGGAAAAAAATTCAAATCCACATCCAAGTTTGTAAAGATTAGGTAGCCATGTATGTCAACCGTATGGTGGAAGACCATACATGCGGGGAAAGCCTCTTCCTCCTGAAGCTCGTAAACACATCATATAATTATATTTGTATAACGCTGGTGAAAATGCAGCGAAAATTGCCCGCCTCATGAATGTTTCAAAAAGTTGTTGTTACATGATTGTTGACCGTTACTTGCACAATGGCAGTTTGCTGACAAGACTTTCAGATGACCTGTTGGAGTATGTGGAAATCTTAAAACTACTCAAACCAAGTATTTATGCTGCTGAAATTAGAGATGAAATGGTTCTGCAGGGCATTTGTGGGTTGGATGAGCTGCCAAGTGAATCTGCTATCCTCTGGGCAGCTCAGAATTTAAACTCAATATGACATGGAAGGTGTTGCTTAGGAAATCCCTTGTATGTTTGATCACTGCGATTTTCTGATCAGAACTGCTGATTGTAACAAGTACACATTAAAATTCACCGTTTTGATCCAGCTTGGAGAAAGTCCACTGACAAACTACAGATTCCCCAAAAGAGGTTCCAAAATGACTGCCAAAATCTTCAAGGCCCATGATTTTGTTTCAAAGATTTGAGCGAATGAGCAGCAAGATGTTTGAAGCCAAGATCACATGTCTCAGTTTTGGGTTCTCACATGACTTCCGTTCACTATAATATACAGTAAACCAAGATGGCTGGTGGTCTTTGCATTCGTGACAAACTGTAAATGTAAAGTGTGCCAATGTTTCTGGTACAATTAATTCTGAGAGACAATTAGAGTACAATTAATTCAAAGAGACCCAAGAGAATAGTTTATGAAAAAGTGAGGGTTAATTTATGTAATGTAATGGTTGCAGTCCTTGATGATTGAATTTGTAGGCTCCAGTGGACGTAGAAGAAACACCAATTACAGGCTTTGTGTTGTTGTGCAAATGATAGATATCTTGCTAAATCAAAAGATTCTGTGTATAATGTGCATCCGGATTTTTGGAAGCTTGTTGTCTCTTCAGCCTGCTTTTCCTTCTCTCCTACCACCAGCCCCTTCTCTCCTGCTGCCAGCCCTTTCTCTCCAGCCTACATCTCCCTTCTCTTCTGCTGCCGGCCTTTTCTCTCCAGCCTACATCCCCCTTGTCTCCTGCTGCCGGCCTTATCTCTCCAGCCTGCATCCCCCTTCTCTCCTGCTGCCGGCCTTTTCTCTCCAGCCTACATCCCCTTCTCTCCTGCTGCCGTCCTTTTCTCTCCAGCCTGTATCCCCCTTCTCTCCTGCTGCCAGCCCTTTCTCTCCAGCCTACATCCCCCTTCTCTCCTGCTGCCGGCCTTTTCTCTCCAGCCTGTATCCCTCACCTCTCCTACAGCCAGCCCCTTATAACCAGATGAGAGTTAAAATGTATTTTCTCCTGCTTCCCATCTTCTTGGAAATCCCACTGGTTTCCCACGCTGTGTGTCTTTGTGACTTGTTTCTTTCCATTGCAGAAAGGGGGGCAGCACAACGACCACTCGATCACGTACGACTGCAGCAAGCAGTAGTGGAATGTGGAGGTTTTACACAGAGGACTCCCCAGGACTAAAAGTGTATGTTTGTGCTTGTTAAATATACTAGTTTAATATTTATTATTAAGTTTACTAGTTTTGGATCATCAAATAGCTGTCATTTCAGTGATCACATGTTGTACATTTGCCCATGTGTTGCCAAGTCATGGTATCTCGCTCAGTTTTGAAAGACACTTCCAGGACTCAAAGGGTTAACAGAACTCAACAAGAGCTTTCATTTCAATGCCAGGTCACACTTTGTGTATGTTTTGCCTGCATGTTAAGAAATTATAACATTTCACAACTTACAATAATTACTATTCATTTGTTTGAGAAAAACTAAAACAACCATTACATTCAGTACACATTCTAATATCTCATTCAGATTAATTAACACTTGTTGTTTTATTGTTTCATCTGGGTGTTAGTGGGTCAAGGAAATTCACACTTTTACTGTTCTCTTGTCCACTGCAGGGGCCCAGTTCCAGTGTTGGTAATGAGCCTGCTGTTTATTGCGTCTGTGTTCATGCTTCATATCTGGGGGAAATATACTCGAGGATAGATGAATTTTAATGTAAATTATTTTTACCTGAACATTTGTACCAAACATGCCTATATGTGTTACCTCCTTGCTGCGTCATCATGACAACTGGTCCAAGCATTTTTCATTTACTGTTCTTAATGAACAAGTTATTTGTAAAAGAATAGTATCATCAGTGGAAGTTCCACTTATGTAAGAAAATAAATACTGAAATATCAGATCTAGTAACCATTTTTCAAGTATTAAATACTAATTAAAATAAATTTTAGTTATAATGTTACAGCACAGTAATTACATCCAAACTCGACTACTGCAACTCTTTACTGTATGGCCGTCCAGTGTCTTCTCCAAACACTTCAGTGCATCCAAAACACTGCAGCTGTTCACTTAAACTCTCACAAAGTAAGAAGTAAGCACACATCACTCCTGTTCTCATCGATTTACACTGGCTTCCTGTTCAGTATCGCATACAGTTCAAAATTATCCTGTTTGTCTACAAAGTCTTCAATGATCTTGCCCCTATTTATCTCAAAGAACTGCAGCTTTACTTCCATTCTCCACAATGCCAGCTTTGATCATCCACGTATGAACTCCTAGCAGTGCCAAGATGCCAGATGTGGCAGAACTCCCTGCCTTTTAATCTTGGGAAAAGCACTTCCCTTAGTATTTTTTAAAAAAACATTAAAAACTCATCTTTTTAAAATTTTCCTTAGCAATTCCTAGTGTAGTATTAATAGTTTTATTGATAATTTTACCACTTGCAGGGAATGTTATTTGGGAAACCTTATAAATTTTCATCAGCGGAGCATTCCCCCACATCTCATAAAACATTTAGCTTTAGTACCAATTTGTCCAGAATCAAACACACTTTAGAATTTTACGTAGGTTTATGTGACTTATCATTGGATTTTCCAGATCTTACAGATTTCACAGATTTACAAACCAAATTTGCCAAGAACTTTACAGATCTCAGAATATTTGACAAAATGCAAATTACCCAGTTCCAAGAACCCTCTTACGGATTTTATAGATTTACCGAATTTTACAGATTTTATTTTGTGCAGCTTGACAAGGCCCCATTTATGGATTATGTGGAGTCTTGTAAGTTATATTTGAACAGACAGCTACATGTGGCCAACATGAAAGCTCACTAGAATAAAATCTTTAAGTGGGGTCTTGTTGAGCTCAATTTAGAATAAATCCATAAAATCCATAAGTAGGGTCTTGTCAAGCTCGATAATATCTGTAAAATCAGTTAGTGGGGTCTTGTACGGGTAAATAAAGTTAATAAATAATTCATAAAAAATAAATAAATAAATCTGTGAAATCTGTAAAATGTCTGAAAAGCCCAACACACAAGTTTTAAAATCTGTACATTCGATTCTAGACAACTTTCACCATGTCAACTCCAGAAAAACAGCTACATGTATATAATTATGGGTATCCTGTTTCATTTTGGGTGTGTGTTTGCAAAGGTCACAAACTAAAGTCATCTTCTTTGGGGGGGTCACTTGAAACTTTTGGCTTTGAAGGGGGGAGGGGGTGCACAAATTATTTTATCTTTTTCCAATGCCATTTGCAAAAAAATAATAAATAACCCCATAGCACCAAACTTGATTGCATACTTGGCAGCATTTCGCTAACCGTATGGTTACTTAATGGTACTAGTTGAACAAAACTATGGTAATAGTAATGGTAATAGTAGGTCCTGATGGTGGGGAAAACTTTTCTCCATGTAAATAGGGCCCAAGTCCAACACTAGAGGTCAATTTCTGTCATACTCATAATTGAAATAGCCTCAGTTGCAAACTACTTGATGCATGTTTCGTTTCCCTCAATGCATGTTTCATGTGCAAGAGAAGCAAAACATGCATAGAGTCTGCAATGGAGGCTATAATGAAAATACATTCACACACACAAGCAAGATTACCAATAATTGCAAAGCAATGTGGGAGACGAAACAGTGCAACAAACCCGACTCGATCACCTAACACAACATTTTATTGCCAAGGTTCATTTAGCACCAACAATCTAATTGTTTCTAACTCTACTCTTCTACTATATCAAACCAAACATCCTCTAAAGTCTGACAAGTCTTGTCGAAATGAGCTATTGTACCAAACGAATGGAACTTCCTGTGGCCAATTCCAAAACGGCATTGAGCAGTGTAGGTCTTAAACTCTGGTAGATTAGTTTCTAGAAAAGCTAGGTTTTCTAAATCGGTAAGTATACTAAGTAAAATTATGCATAAATCAACTGAAATTTGATATGTTATGTTTTGGGTTAGTGCTCAAAACATCAGCCCAAACTTTCCACCCTCTGAAAAACATAACACAAGTCATTTCTTCTCTCTTGTATGAATAAACACATAATTTGTGTATACTGTTCCTAAATGGATTTCATTACATGAACAATTTATGAAAATGCTCTTTTATATTCACCATGTAGTTAATTGACAATTTATATTACTGAATTGCAACACGGACACCAGGACAATTAAATTTATTGTTGCAAACATTTCATACAATGTACAAGGTGGCAAATTTCAAAGGATGTTTGGTGAGTTAATTCTACAGGGAGTTGCACACTTGTTCACTGTTCTAGTAACAAGGTTGCCGAATGCTTTGCACAATACCCTATAATCGAGCTTGATCATAATTATGGTCCCTTACCATTGCAATATAAGCATTTTACAGCTTTAAGCTTTGAGTACTATTAGTGCAATCTTAATGGACTTCATTTTGTTTAAACTAACAAATCCACTCCATATTCAATAATCATTATAGTTACATACAAATATGCATTCTCAATAAATCTACTCCTGGAAATCACAATTATTTTGTCCAGTCTTCTGGGTCAGAACAAATCAACAGTCTGTACTAATTAATGATTAATTAATATTTTCCTATTAATTACAATTAATTAGTCATTAGTAGCAAACAGTGCAAAGTTGTTTTATGTTTAAAGTATAATTATTATATAAGACGGTGCATTCTGTAAAAAAGTATGAGCTTAAATTACACAATAAATTGTTCTTTGACATGTATGAATCAGGATGCACAGGAAAGACCCGTGGTCACGTGTAATCTGGAAAAGAACCGGACTGTACACAAACCAATTTACACACCATCAAACCAAAGTAAATGCCTTGAAGTACTATTTATAAAATAATTTATTTTATTTTGTAATCTTCTTTGTCAGACCTCGGTTGTTGAAAAATAATCGTGCAGTCTTCCTTGGATCCTAAATTAGCATAATTATTATTACACAATGCACAGCAACTGTCATTGAGAATGGTTGAACAAGTCAAAACGATGAACTGTTAGTGGCCAGAATTGGAAGGAATGCCAAAAATGTCTTCAAATTTAATAGATTTAAACTACTAACAACTCAAATTAGCTCTACAACATCTATACAGTGGTAATACGAATAGCATGCGCTTTTCTGTCTTGGTGTACATAATTAGTCTTGTAACAGATTCAAGCTATAGCAATGGCATTATCTGACACCATTTTGTATTACGGCCGGTACCTTTTCATTAATGTATCCGCAACATGTTTGCTATGCTTTTCAATAACAGATTTACTTCTAGGTACTTGGTACTTTAAGAATCTATTAAGCAAAACTTAATATTACTACCAGTTCTGTTTACACTGAGTGTCAATTGCTATAATTATATATATATATATATCAGGTATTGGACGATTAATTGTATCATGTTGCCTTTTAACTTCTGGGAGAGATGGCTACTACCCATATATGGCTCTAAGGTATGTGTCATCATTATTTTATAGCACATGTGAGGGAATACATTAATTAATTAATGCTAAACAGTATGTAACACATGGAACATTACCTTACAAACTACCATAAACACTTTTTGGATGGAAAATTACATAATTAAATAGGTACAGATTATACATTACATGGATACTAAATAACATAATTTTAGCACTTGTAACCCATAGGGATTTTTCTCCAAAAGTAGCCAAAAGTCTAGATACAATCTTGGACCAAATGCACTTGGTACACCCTCCCCCTCTCCCCCCAGTACCATGTTGGGAATAAAATTGCCATTAAAATGTGCCAACACTGTACTGGGGGAGGGGGGGGGGTGTACTGGTCAACAATTCTGTCCAAACCTGTAGGGTGGGACCTAAACACTACTATCTACAGTACAGTACCGTAAATCATTCATACCCACTCATATCCAGATTATTAGCAGCTGACTGAAGACTGTTGGTGAACTAAGATGCTGTATCATACTCATCGCAGGGGTGGTGGGTGTACAGACAGACAGACACTGTATGTCCCTCCTTTCAACAGAGAGACTGACAGAAATGACATCTTCTACTTCTTTCACAAATTCTTACTGTGCAGCTGCCGATATCCATTTGTTTCAGTTACCTATTCATCGATGTGTTCAGGGGGATCCATTCTGATACATGCATTACACAATTATGACATTACAATTTCCAAAACTTACAGCTATGAAAGGGTCAGACAAAAACTGATGCTAAAACTGCAACATAAGAAAGTGTAGTTCTAACTTTCAAGAAAGTACAGAAATGTAGACTTTAGATGTATGTATTGTTTCTATGGTTTGTACTGGGTGGCAAAACAAGGTCAGGTATGTTTTACAATAATTCCTCGTAGTGATAATTCATTGTTCTGCTGGCAGCACATCTTGCACAGCTGATCTGCATACAGTATACATGCTAGACAAGACGACAAGACCTTCCATCAACAACCTGCAGTACCAACTGTAAACCAACTCACTTAGTATTTACATTATGCGGATTCAACCATTGTGAAGCTGTTCTGCTGATCTGAACTGGCATTCAACAAGTTTCTGAACTGGCATTCAACAAGTTCTCATCATGAAGGCACTGGTTCACCACTCCTGAAGGGTCGTTGGCGTTTGATGTACTGCATTGTTCTGAAATCCAAAGGAAATGTTTGCATCGTCCGGATGAAGGGGCGGTGAGAGTATACTGGGAGACTGATACGAGTTGTACCTCTGGGCCTGCTGCATATTGTTCCCGGCTTGCTGTCTTTTCATAACCTGAGGGTCAACATTTATTTGTGGAACAGTGTCTTCAAAAGGAGGCAGCATTGCCGTCACTGGTGCACCGGGATTGTCCCACCTTTGCGGATAACCACTTTCATCCCCTTGCATATGACCTTCAGGATATCTTTCATTAACAGAGCTCGGCATATACTGTGCTGACATCATGGGATTATGATTAGTAATATGATTGAGGCTTGCATTAGGAGCCATATTCCAATCATAAGACTGCTGCATGTTACTACTGTTCACAGCACCCCTCTTCATATCCGAATTATCATTCTGATATTGATATTGATACTGACTATAATTGTTCTGCACACCCCATGTTCTTGGCATATTGTTGCCATGCCCTTGAGGTGGCGTCTGACAGCTTGCCATTTGCTTGGTTTCTTTCTTCTTGAGAGTGGCCATTAATGCAGACTTTGAAGACAGGTCATTTGGTGGCCTATTTGGCTGTACAGGGGGAGAAAAATGAGGATCTACCGGAGGGGGGTACTGTTGTGGCAGCTGCTGCATTGGTCCTGTACCTCCCCATGAGATATTCACCCTGGCTTGCTCAGCCTCTCGTTGTCCAAGAGGTGAAGGATCAGGTGTAGGAAGCGTACCAGGGGACATGTGAGGAGGGGCCTGCATACCTTGTCCCACCTGTGAATTCGTTGGGGATAGATATGGTGATGGATTTCCTACAGAATGGCCAGGCGACATTGCATTATCACACTGGATATGTGGAGGTGTCTGAGCAACATTTGCTGTACTCCTACCTCCAGGGCTAGGTTGTGACGATGTTTCACTAGAATTTGAAATGACATCCTGTACAAGAAGAAGAGCTTCTTCATATGTCGGTAAACCGACTGGCGAGTTCATTTTCACTGACAACATTGAAATTGAATCTACCAACTCATTGTCTGGGCTACCGATAGGTCCAAAGGTGGAGTCTTCAAATCCAAGGTCACAATCTGATGAAAGAAAAGTCTAGTTAACACAAGTGCCTTTATCCTACATAGCATGATAGTGTACATACTGAAATATGTAATTATGGTAAAATACTAAAATGACCTTTAGCTTGATTATTATCCTCACCACACATATCCTGAAGGGGGATGGGAGGGGTGGGGGTAGTGGTACATGTACATTAGTATCCTCACCACACATATCCTGAAGGGAGAGGGGAGGGGTGGGGGTAGTGGTAGTGGTACAAGTACATGGGTCCTCCACACATATCCTGAAGGGGGGAGGGGTGGGGGTAGTGGTAGTGGCACAAGTACATGGGTCGCTTGACTTTTATCCTCACCATACAGGGCGTAACTTCTATTTAACCTACATACTTTCTTTTAACATTCTAAACTCATTAAAAATGCTAGCAATTATTATATTATTATCAACTGTTTAGACATAATGCTTGCTTCATTTTATCCCAATGGATATTTTTAAACTATTAACTTTGTTAACTGCACTCTTATACATCTATATGTACATTTGTTTAGTTATAGTTGTTTTTTTTGGAGTAGTGGGGGATTGATGGCATGGGTGGTGGGATCAGCAAGATAATAGCAAAGACCTCTACACTTGATGATTGGTTGTGTACAGTAGTATTTTGGAAATGCCCACCACCACCGACTGTTGCACAAGGCTTTCACTCTTACCTTGTGTATCAAGCAACAAAAGGTCTGGTTCTTCATTACCCATATCTACTTGTAGATCTACACCCAGGTCAAAGTCAGGGAGGGACAGGGATGCAGAAGTACAAGTAGTAGGGCTCTTATCATCATCAGGGAATGGGGACCCTGTTTGCAGAGGTGAAGCGAGTCCTTCTTGTGAAGAGGTAGAGCCTAGCAGGAGAACACAACAGGGGTAAGGCATGCTGCCACTGCACGTGCATGGATATGGCTGCATTAGATGGATGCTAACAGTGACAAGCGCAGTGCAAGCTGCAGGCAATGCAAAGCAACAGCAATTTGCAGTGTTTAAAAACTTTGCAATTTACTATAATATGTAGGTACACCAGCAAGAGTGTTATAGCAAGGATATTATTAACACTGTATAATGACTTATAAATAAATATGGTCATGGCAATACTGCAATGTAGCTTCATTCAAACAAGATATGTGTGTCTGCAACACAGATCCCATGACTTTCATAACTGTTATCCATCAAATTTCTCTCTTCATTGTTCTCAGGAAAAATTGGAATGATCATTCTAGTTGTTCAAATTGTGTCTTGAGCTTTGAGCTCCAAAATCCAATCTTATTCTTCTTCAACAGTTAAATAATGTACAAATAATTCAAATACACTAATAATTGGCAGACAACTTAAAACACTTCAAATGAATTGCAAGCTGTCTCTCGATTCTGGCCAAGTACGTATTATAAGTAGATTTGTTATAGGTGCACAGCAAGGTGGATAGCATGTACACGTATGTTGCAGTGCAGAGAGAACACAGAAGACTTTAAAAGCACACACAAAGTGACAAACACAATCATTATAGTTAATGGTGTACGACAAGTATGGCAGTAGTGCATGTTTCACCAACCGCAAACTAGGTCCCCATCTCCCAGTGCATAAGTACTGCCGTTAGATTATTAGGCAAGACACACTTTATTATAATAGGTGACTCACAGTCGTGCCTGTGCATACATATACGACGTACATACAGAGGTTAAAGTGTACCTACTCTTGATCTATAGAATGTTAACATCTTGATAGTACCAGTTTTGATTAGCAATTTAAAACTGAAAATATTTTAGTTATCAACAACATTCTAGTTTAATTTGGTCATAGCATTTTTTTAAATTAATTATAATGAAATAATTTTCAAATACTGGGTATTGTTATTTGGTTAACATAAGATGTATCTGGTGTTTAAAGTTGTTCTGCCAATTCAGCACAACTTTGAAAAGTATTTTAGTCTGACTATTAAAGTTTGAAAACTATTAAGGTGGAATATATAAAATATTAAATGAATGTACAACTAAAACTAAAACTAAACAATGTTTTTTTTCCAAAACCTATAGTTCTGTGGGCATTCTAGACAATGCTTGTAAAGAGAAGGATTACTTAGTCACTCAAACATGCAACAATTTTACAACATTTAGAAGTGCAAGTTGTTTGCAACAAGTGTTAATTTAAGTCAAGAAGAGACAAAACTATGCTGACAAAATCCTTGAAGAGTGTCATCATGCTAGATTATCGCCATATTGAAATTGCACTATAACTTAAGAGAGCAATTGAATTTAGCCAAGGATTCTCTCACGCATCCATATATGGTTATGAATAGTGATTAGTAGGAAAAACAAGTGTGGACCGACACAGTTCAGTAAACAATCATTAACAAACATGTATTAAAGGTTTATAAAAAGTGGCCATGATGAGCCAGCTTGCAACTTTCTGTTTTATCATTTTAAAATTATAATAAATTATTATAATTATGTTACACCAGAGTGTCATGCTGAACACGAGCAAAGGACCCAACTTGTTCAAATGAAGCCTTTGACTCTGAGCCTATATTCAAGCATTGCACCATGGTATATAATTATGTGGATATATTCATCATGCAACTCATATAGCTGGAAAGGCAGTACACAATCATATAATTTGTAAAATAATAAACGTAAATAATAAAGTAAATAAATGTGCTTGCAAACTTAGTTTCCACTGCATGCACTGTTATGTAAATTTAAAATTTATCAGTAACATTTATATTTTGAATGAGATACATGATTATTTGTAGTTTATGCTACATGTAATGCTGAAGCAATAATAGCACAACTATTACATATTGCAAGCTATTTATTGCAAAAGAATGGATAACTAGATGCTGCTGGAATAAAATGCAATTAATCAGTAACTGATCATCAGTAAGATACTTAAAACGTGTACAATTATAACTGCAATTGATTTTTGACTCAGGGTACAAGTATCAAATCGTAGACACAAACTGTAGAATGAACATAATCTTTTAGGACCTGCAACTGTGTGAGCACAGTTACTGCAAGCTGTATACCTCTTGGAGTGTATTTCAATAACCAGGAACTCTTATCCTTTCTTTCTTACTATTATGGAAGTGATTTTTCTTTCGCAAAGTTTAAAATTCCCAAACTCTTCCAGGGCTGTACTAAAAAGTTAAAATATTGCTATCTGTTAGAACTGATCTGTGGCAACCATGTTCAACACTGCCTTGTCCCTTCCTAGAGAAACCATTGGATTAAAATAATAACAACAAACAATATTTTGACCTACCCCTTGCGGAATCTGATTTGACACTTCCACCTGGTGAAGGGGCAGAGCTGGTACTATTGGAGCGTTTCTTGGCTCTTGAGTTTTTAAGCCAGGAGGTGGGGTGTTTGAAGCTGGCATTGTTTGTACCAAACAGTGGTTCAACATTCCCAATGGGGGACCGGCTGCTATTAGTACTGGCACGCTTTACTGGTGGGCTTTTTGGAAGAAGGAAACTGGTATCCTCTCCATCAGAATAGTATGTCAGGGCAGGCAGTTGGCCTCGTTGTCGCATTATTTCCTCACCTTCCTCATCACTATGGGAACAGATTTCCTCTCAATTATCATGGAGCAATTTAGAGAACAAGGAATGAATTTTGTGATTTTCACAGGACTTTTCTTGTCCATTTTAGTCTTTGAACGATTTTTCAAACTGAAGTACTTTTAATTATTTCAAATACTGTGAGTATCTTACTTTATTTGCTGTCAGTTGAAGCTGGTAAAATGTGCACAACAGTGTACAGACTTGACATAACAAAATTTTGAAAAAATTAATAAGCTGACCACTAGTGATATATCTTTGGATAAAAATCTGCCAGTTCAGGACAACTTGTCCAGGTGTCAAAATACGTATTTGAAATTAGCGGTATTAAATGTAAATACAACTATTTCACAATCAAAATGAAGATTTGAAGGTAAGAAACTCGTTTAAGGTTACGGTACACCTTGCGCAGTGTTTTCAGTTATCAGATCGTAGCTCAGTTAATATTTTCTGGATACCCATAAACCTAT
>JANVCJ010080053.1:0-11392 GCA_026413505.1 Epizoanthus ramosus | reverse complement strand
CAATGTCAATGTCAATGTCAATGTCAATGTCAATGTCAATGTCAATGTCAATGTCAATGTCAATGTCAATGTCAATGCTAATGCTAATGCTAGTGCTGACGTTGACGTTGACGTTGACGTAGATGTTGACGTTGCTATCGATCTTGGTAGACATATCTTAATTGCTTTGTTCTTCTTCACTCTGTGTTATCTGGTTCCAGAGGTGCACGCTGTGGCTCCTACTGGGTGATAACCAGCACACGGGCCAGGAAAAGCGAGGTGTATTGCGCCATGGACACCATCCAGGGCTGCGGGGCAGGAGCATACACTATGGTCATGAAACTGAACGGACATGCGGTGAGTAGACAAGACTCACGAACTGACCGTACTAAGAAAGATGGCGGCTGTACATTTAAGCACAATACCTTGAGAACCTAACGCAACGAATGGGCACATATATTTTTGCGAATTCGTCCCTGTACTAAAAACATTGTGAATGCTAAGTTTGAAGTTTTTAGGACTTTTCAATGCATTTTTGTGAGTGTTTTTTAGGTTTCGTGCGCAAAGTATTATGGGCAAATGTACCAATCGCCATCTTAAATTTTGAGTATGGTCAATTGCATGAGCATTCGTTTGTTCTTGCAATGCAACGCAATTCCAGTAGTCGAAAATGCGAGCATGGTAAAATACATCTGCAACAGCTCCGACGTTCCTCGAGAACAGTTCTTTCCACACTCTCATCCCCTTCTCTATCCAAACATAACAAAGTGTCCCTAAAATAAATTAAACAGTCAATTTTCTCTTGTATAGTGTCGGTATATGTTACAACATAATAGCGGATGTCAACAAACCTTTTCAATTCCAAGAACCGCTGCCGGAGCATTTGAATAATATAATGAAACCTTTTTATCAAATCAAATACTGTCAAGCTTATTAATAACAAACCCTAGATGCTTCAACTGCATAATACACAAAACATACTAACCAGTTGTGGACACATTGTTGACATTCTCTGAATATGGAAGTTGTAAGTAGCTAACGACGAAGGGTTCTGAAATTATATTTTCTTGTATTCTCTTTTCTTTATGTATCAGTCATCTTTTCGTTCTTATTCAGTTCCTTATTTGAAGGCGGCAAATTGTTCGGAACTGATAGAGACCAACCACGGCCAATTTATATTTTCACGTTAATGTTATCGAGAATTAGAAAACCCAGAAGTTAAGCTTTTCACATTATATACTTGAAGATGCCGGTGGATAAGTGGTCAGCTTGGTGCATTCCTAAGCTTTCTGCCTACCTGCCATTTACTGTTATCGTTAAAATGTACCTATTGTATTGTATTGTATCGTCCTCATGGACGTTGCTGGCCTTGTCGTGTAACGTCCTTATATTTATTCCACGAACTTACAAGGGTGTATTTAGCGTTATCGTTAGCCAGTAAAATAGATTTTTTTGAGAATTTACTCTAAGATTGTCTGTATATGTTACAAGGGCCACAATTTTTGTTAGTGCTATGTATGACTTGGGTGTACTATCCTCTCAACTAAATAACGTTTGGTTGGTTGGTTGGTTGGTTGGTTGATTTGTTGACTGGCTAACTGACTGACTGACGGACGGACGGACGAACGAACGGACTGACTGACTGGCCTGCCGACTGACGGACGGACGGACGGACTGACTGACTAACTAACTGACTGACTGACTGACGGACAGACGGACGGACGGACTGACTGACTGACCTACCGACTGACGGACGGACGGACGGACGGACGGACTGACTGACTGACTGACTGACTGACTGACTGACTGACGGACGGACGGACGGACGGACGGACTGACTGACTGACTGACTGACTGACTGAATATGACAAAATGGTTATATATTGTGAAAACCGAAAGTGTCTAAATACAAGAAACACAATTTTGACAGAAAATGGATTTATCTTATTTAATGTCTAGCCTGGATTGAAATTAAATTGAGATTTTGTAATTCGTGTTAATCTTCCTCAATTTTAACCATCCACGTTCCGTTACGACTTATCATCATCTCTCTTGTGTTTTTCTACCACGGTAATCTTTTATTTTTATATTTCCTGTGATTTGTGGAGAATTCTCAAAAATGCCTTAAATAGCCATGACATAGCCCCTTTAAAGATATAGTTATACCAGTGAAATAAACCTGTCTAACTCTGACACCAGGTAAAGTTTCACGTAACTAGGGCGCCTTCCATTTGTCGAGTTTGCCCGGCCCGATAGCACTGGTTCTAGTCTCTGTAAACAGAGAGGTTGCGGTGAGCGAGAGCATTTTTCCCGCCAAAAGTCATCAAATTCCCGCGCACAGGTCGGGCAGAACGGAAAACCTGAGCGGTTTCAATCCATAAGCAGGTCCAGTCGTTAGCCCAGAACCAGCTAGAACCAGTTCCAATTGTTGTTGGAAAGCACGCTTACTTTCGGGCCAAGTTACTTAGTCAATGTAAGATACGTCTGCAGAACATCACAATACAAAAATTGAAGAAAATTATTTTTTAATAAAAGACTATTTTAAACATTGTAAAGAAATCTATCCCTTGCAGTACAACTTCACAGTACAAGCCCCGTGGTCAGATCAGGATTGTAATATGGGTATACACATCACTAGATAAAGATGCCACTTTCACGTCTGATGACCTCGGATCTGACACAGTTATTAATTGTGTCAATAATATTCCAAAAGTGTGATAATTTCAAAAAGCAGACCACTTTGAATATTAATGGTTGCCAAAGAAGAAAGATATTTTATAATGATATACCTATTGTCGATTTGGTTTTGTTGGTATAATTTCATCAGTGTCTCCAAGTTTGTTATTCTGTGAATATTCTGTGAAATTTCGCCGCGACACTTCCTTAGGTTAATTGTGTGCCTTTAACTGGGATCTTGTGAGTGATTAATTTATCTCCTTTAATACTTTACGACCGCACACAATGAAAGGGAAAGAGGGTGGAGTGGGGTTTTTATACCTTGTTGTCTACATGTAGTAACCTTTTCAAAATCCAGGCCAACGGGAAAAGAATAAAGAGCTGTGTTTATAACACTCGAAAGTCTCGAATACTCTATGACTGTCCTGATTCCTGGTTATTGCTCTGTTTCACTCGTTGCACTATTCAGTAAAGACTTTGTCTTGCTTAAATTTGAACTTAGTCAAATTCGGAGAAAAATTTAGCACAAAAACTGCTAGTTTTAAACTACAAACAAAAATAGCGTCCTCACCTTTTGTACGTTTAAGTACGAATTTTTGTGAGTTTTGAAGTTGGCGTAATTGACTCCCAATGTCTTGTGTCTTCCCAGACTTTTGGCCTGGATCCGATCTCCCGACTTGGTAGCTTCGGAAATGGAAAGTAAGGCAACGAAGAGGAAAAAGGTTTCAATCCACCTGTACATATTAGTGAAGCTTTGCGTCAGGTGAAAAGACAAGCTACTATCCCAGTCGATGACCAAACTAAATCTATTTTGCCGTCAAGTGGAGCATTTTATCTGCATCTGACCAATAAATTATCGACTTCATAACATTTTGATTATATTTGAAATTCCTAACTGCAGGAAACTAAGACGTCACGTTTTCTCAAGTTCCTGTGTAAATGTAAACAATGCTACAGGAGGGTCTTATTTCGGTTAATCATCAACTGTCAAACGGCCGAACTATTTACTGTGAACCGTAAAAAAAGTTTATTTTTTAACGTCAAAATTCGTTCAATTAAGATTAACGGTGAAAACAGTGACGATCCATTGGGCATTGAGGCTGTCAGGTGGTTATTAAAGTTCCTATACATATACAAATAATAAATACAAATCTTTAATAACCTGTGAATCTCTGATCGACTAGGGAATAGTGACGCCTAAAAGGCTTATTCACCACGTTCAACGCGTAGTTGATTTCGTGGCCGAGTGGTTTGAGGCGCCCAACATGTATTAAATCGATTCCTGGCGAAATCACATTTTCACTCAATGTCTTTGTTGAATGTTTCTGTTCCCACTTCACACTGAACATAAATATACTGAATTCATTTCAGAAACGTCTGTGAATCGAATCTCGATGGAATAGAGTGACGATCAATTGTCTGAAGGGTAACGAAAAATACTTCGAATTAGCGGGGTTTCGAATTATCGGGGTCAAGTATAAATACACCAGTTTCACCCTTGTATACCTTTATTTGGAATTATAATGACAATATTGATGAACAATTTGTTGTCTCTGATTGTTTTTGATACGTTTTTTCGTTTTCATCAATAATTGCAACAGTTTTGCAGAAATTTCTCAGCGAAAGTCAAACATTCTTCAACCATTTGTTATCGGCAAACGAACTGTGAACTGTCAAAGAACAATCTCAGACTGTATTGACTGGATAAAAACATTGTTAAACACTTGTCAGAACCAAGAGAACGGTTAGAAAGGAGAAAGAAACATCATGCCAACCTGAGCGGGATTTCAACCCACGTCCCCCAGGTTACTAGTCGGGTGTGATGAGCACTACAGTATCAGGACGAGCATGCTGGCAACATATATAGCAATTTCTGAATGAGTGGTTCTGAGTCATACTAACGAGGGCCTCCCGGGCGATTATTTTCTTTCCGAGTCCTTTCCGTGGAGCCAGGATATATATATATACACACGTTTTTAATTATATTTTTATCTCCTTCAAAATTCAGGTAGGTTAACTAATACATCGCCCTTTGTAATATATATAGAAGCATAATAATATTTGTTCAAAGCAGAGAACAGCCAACGATAATTATAGTTATAATTATTAACAGTAATACAAGTTGGCTGGTAATAATTCAGTTGCGCTAGTACTGAGAGAAGTAGTAGGAAAAGAGAGTCTTTAAAGCTCTTTTTTGGAGTACTATTCCTAATTTTTAAGGGAATGGGATTCCAAAAGATGAGACCAATGACAGTAGAATTTTCTAATATTTGTTTTAGAGAAATCAATAAAGATATTTCCTGTAGAAGAGTTTCTTGTATAAAAGTATTGGTGTTGTTCCGAAATTAGAGATATTAATAAAATGTCAATGTCAAAAAGCAATTTTTACCCGGAGTAAACCATCAGAGGATAATGTCCCATCGAGCCCCTGCTGCAGGTCGAGTTTGTTTCCCAGTTCTTGATCAAAGTGCAGCTGCCAAGAATCATTGACAATGAACTCTATTTACGTAGTTTTGTAGTTAAATTTAGAGTTATATAGAAATAATTCAGTGCTAAGCATAGTAAATTGAGCGATGCATAAACAAGCATTTCTTTATAATAGATCTAAACAATTTCCTTGTTTCTGAGACTATATCTAGAGCTAACAAAGCCGTGATCTTTTGTATTTCTCTTACTACTTTTTTCACGATCAAGAACTTGGGAACAATCCCATGCAACCTGTTAACATTGTTCAATTCTGCATAAAAGTTTAAGAATACAGAACGTTTTATAGTTTCCAGGTATTTTCTCAATTTCAGCGACTTTTATGAAATTAATTTGAAATATATTTTTCTGACATCACATCAAATTTTTGCCAAAATAGAGCCGTTACTCTTTCTTGGTTTATTTTTTAACATTTGCAACATTAACAATCGTTATTTTTTTTATTTTTTCAAAATTCACGGACTGTTAATTTAAGCAACGGCATAGGTAATATAAAGTGTAAGCGAAACCACAGCTCTAAAGAGAAGTCTCTAGGTACTAATCTGTGTACTATCACTTGAATGTTACTACTTGTCCCCCCAAGGGAGTCACAAAACCTAAGTGCTTAATGTCTTGACACTTTTACATCTTTATCCTGTTTAACTTCGCTGTATTTTAAACCCGATGCTGCTCACGTAGAGCAAAATTGATTCTTTAAAACAATCTATTTTAACAAAATCTTTAATGTATTTTAAGAATACCACCTGTTCGTTCGATATACGTCACAAGTTGGAGTCGATAAAATTAGAACGCAGACTCACAGAAAGTTCGTTCATTTGGGGACACAACTCAAAACAATCATTTTCTCAAGCGTTGCTGTCGGCAGCAATACAGGAATAAGTGACAAGGTTCATAAATGGAGATTTAGCTATTGAAAGTGATACCAGTGAACAAGTTGTAAACGAAGTTAATAAAATTATTTCAGTGCTGTTAAAAGTTCGCTCAAGCGAGCAAAACGATCTCTCAACATAGGAACTATTCATTTTCAAAAAAGAAGTACAAATCCCAGCGACGAAAACATTAGGCACCTGTATCATAACTTACTTCGACAATACAAGACTCTTTTACGAAAGAAGAAAAGTAGTTTTCAACGTCGACGACTAGTACAAGAACTAGAAAACTCTAATTCTAAGAATTTTCGGAAAGTTGTAAAACACAGCGACGACAATCTCAGATCAAACCAATAGTGTACTCTTGATCCCGTGTGAAGAATGGCCAAATCATTTCAGGATGCTTCATATTGTTTCTGAACTTCAAACAGAGACCTGACCTTTCAAAGAGATATCACCAAGTTTAGAAACCAAAGAAAACAATATTAATAATGAAGGTCGCCATCGAAACAAATTAAATAGATTAAGATAGATAGATCTTTATTAATCACTTTCAAAGAATATAAAAATAGTAATCACGAATTTGGGAAGCAGGAATACCCCGAGGAGGATAAAATAGGAAGGAGATGATTAAAGCAAGATTTTCTTTGATCCCTTATGTATATTAAAGCTGTTTTATATAATTTCGTGATGAGGGCAGGGAAATTCCAGAACAGTTGGGTTTCGGCCTAATTATACCAATGTTTAAATCAAGTTAAGAAATGACCAGAGTAACTATAGATGAATTTGTGTGATAGAAATATAAAACGAGCCTGCGCGCTATGTTAGGTTACAGAAGCACGCGGGAATTTGTAAGTACACGAAATAAGTGCTTAGAAGGAACACTAGGCGTAGGCGAGTTTTTCTCCCCACTTATTGATTGTGCTTACAAATTCCCAAGTGCTTCTATAACTCTATAACTGAAAACAAAAGAAAATGCAGGAGATAAGGCGATTTTTATTTATAGTATCAAAACTAACATTCTCCTTACATGCCTACTGAAATCTCATTGGCTGCCTAACAATACTGCGGCAAACTCGAATCAAACACGATCGTCAGTTCAGTTCAAACAGTTCAATCTTTTTCGGTCAAATTCGTTTTAAAAAGTAAAACTATCACATTTACAATTTCACAAGCTTTTACAAAGGATTAGTAGTAGCGTGAAAACATTAATACACATTCAGTGCAGGGTTTCGTTCGAGCGCCAACTTGGCCGAATTTTATATCGCGAAGTTAAATCATGAATACTCCGAACCCGGGGGGGAGAGGGGGACTCTCATGTGGACATGACGGGGATGCTTGTCGAAATTTTCAAAAACAACCCCTAAAAGTTACCAATATGGGTGTGGCACCGGTATATTTTGACCCCTAAAAGTTACCAAAGAAATGCACGAAAACAAGTGATAGAAAATAGCACATTTAATGCCAAAAAACTTTTAACATCGAGTACTTTGTGATAGCAAATCGAGGGATCAACGAACCAAAAAATGGTCTAAAAGTTACCATGATCTCTCAGACACCCTAAGCGTTACCAAAATCCGGAATTTTAACCCCCAAAAGTTACGACGAGCATCCCCGACAAGTCCTGAGTATGGGAGTCCCCGCCGGGACTCCGAATCCTGGACAGTTCCAGCCATGAACGATCAATATTGCTGACCCACAGGCGCCAACGGAGGGAGGATAACTGATAAGAGCAAAAGGAGAAGAAACACTCAATATACAAAATAAGAGCAAATGTATGGAGAAATCAAAATCAAAATCGACTTCAGGCTTGGATGAGACATTTTACGAATTAAAACATTGCATTTCTGTTATGAGTTGCATTGATCGTGGTTTTAGCGCGATTTGTGGCGTTATTTGCATTCACAGATGTATAACCGCCATGGGTTTCACGAGAAGAAGGGTATATACTAGTACATGCAAACCGAATCCCAATTTGTTGCGTGAAGAAAAACTATTCGCCTGCACTGAACCCGACATTTCTCCGCAGCGCAGAAGAAAGCATAGACCAGCAGATCTATTTGTCAACAAGAGACAGTCCAAATATGGTATGCAGTCAAAAGCCAAGTTCAGTCTGGCGAAAAAAAACGGTCATCGCGTAGCAACGAAAAGAGTGGTAAGTAATTACGAACAATTTAGTGAAGATCAGGCAACATTTTAAAGCATGCATACTACTGACTGAGGCGTTCTGAAGAACGATCGAGATCATATTTACTAGTAGTAGTTTAGCCCATTTAAAAGTATCTCCCCTGATTTAGTTCGAATATGTCTTGTATATCTTTCTGAATCAGCTTCAGGGAAGCCGATGTCCGTCCATGGCCATCTTGTACAGGGCGAACGCACGTCTAGTTCAGCGCCGAGCAGCCCTTCGGGGCTGCTGTAAAAAGTTGGGGGAGGGGGTGGTAAATCTGCAAATTGGCAAACTTGTAATTGAAAAACTCGTAACTGGCAAAGTGAGAACTCGTGTTTCGCAACTGCTGCGGTGGAAAAACGGAAGTCATAAGGCGAACTCATGTGTCAGGTTTGCGAGTTCTGATATGCGACTTTGGATTATTCCAAGTTTGACTTGCGACTTTGAATTATCGAGTTCGACAATTCCAGTTATTAATTTGAGTTACGAGTTATGAGTTTGAGTTTGTCAATTCGTAACTTGACTTACGAGTTATTTACAAGTTTGAGTTTGTCAATTCGTAATTTGAGTTGCGAGTTATGAGTTTGAGTTTGTCAATTCGTAATTTCAGTTACGAGTTATGAGTTTGAGTTTTCCAATTCGTAACTTGACTTTCGAGTTAAGAGTTTGAGTTTGCCAATTCGTAACTTGACTTACGAGTTACGAGTTTAAGTTTGTCATTTCGTAATTTGAGTTACGAGTTATGAGTTTGAGTTTGTATTTCCACTTTGCGTGGCCGCGCTCGGCCATCGTAGTTGAAGTGCGTGCCTATTCTACGTTAGCTGCGGTGGACTGAGGTGCTTAAAAGTTTGCGCAGATCACAGATTGTTCCTCACATGAGTGAGATTGTACCAACCTAGACCAGGCACTTCAACAGTTCATTATTATGAGCACATTACATTCAGGTACAAGTTTAAATCAGTGACTTGAATGAATGAATTTCCATACATAGAGCATATATTGGAGATCATTAGCGTGTTTCACTTATATAAAATCGAGCCCAAGAGAGAGGGATGCTATTAGTTCAATTAGAAACCAACAGTCTATTTAGTTTACTTATCTAGTTTAATAGATAGTTACTCAGAATTTATAGTCAAAACAAAAGGTATTCACTTTCAAGTGTAAAGATTAAAAACTGTCGCTTGCTATTGAAAACACATATTTTTAGAAAAGCTTTTAAATCTAGGGCTTAGATATATTTGTATTAGTGTTCACGGACCATACCAAGAGATTTGGACAAAGCCGTTGTCATTACTATTCCCACCAGTGACACCAGAACACCCTGTGCCACCACAATACGAACCCCCTCCCCCACCGGCTTGCTGGGAATGTGTACCACTACCTCCCCCTGAATATCCTCCACCTCCTCCGGAGGCACCATTGTCCTCGGATCCCCCGCCCCCTCCACCAAACCCTCCAACCGCCCCTGGGGCAGGTCCCCCGTTGTTGCCGCTATTCATTTTGCCAGCTTGACCACCAACCCACCCTCCGGGACGCGATCCACCACGCTCTCCATGTTGAACACCGGCCCTCGGACAGCCCTCTCCCAACCACCCCGCACCCACCCCTCCATGGTAACTTGCGCGGTCACTGTTGCACTGTCCTGGCTGACCTCCTGACCCACCGGAACGAGATCTATCATAATTTGTTCCTTTACTCCTGGTGCCATCTGTTCCCGACTGTCCATCCACTCCGTTGTATCCTGCTGACGCACCTCCACCCCCACCGGCTGCGATTAGCAAAGTATTACCCAACGTATACACAAAGCTCCCACCCCCACCCCCCGTGCCCGCTTGATCTTCCACAGATAGTCCCAGCTGACCCGCAGTCGAGGTAGTACTCTGACCTCCTTTTACTTCAACTGAGTTTCCTCCTCGTTTTCCCTTAACTATCTTCAACACGGATCCCTCAGTCAGGCGGAACTTGCCCTCCATGGTCGCTCCTCTGCCCCCGCAGTATATCCCGGGGCGATATCCGTAGTTATAGGAATGCGTCCCTCCGCTGGCACCTCCAGCTCTGATAGTGTACCAGCCGGTCTTAGGAACAGTGTATTGCTGAATGGAACCAAATCGACTCGTGTGTTCATACCTAACGACTGAGGAAGAAACAAGCAGTGTTTAGTATCTGATAAGGTGGTGCTGAACGTTATATTTGCAATAATAATCGATTTATTTTGTGTTTAAGTTTTTACTATATATCAGATAAAAATCTTTATATCAAAAAACGTTTTTGTCTTTGGAGGAAGAGATAAATTAAAATAATGTTGAACCGTTTGGGGTTTACGAAAGGCATGTAGAATGCTGCATTTCATTATCAAATTTCCCAATCTATTATTCTAAAAAATGTTTACGTGCACTGATATATTTTGGTTAGTGCTCATCTACGATCTAACAACTGACCAGAACATCGCGTACCGTCTCTTGTAAAACTCATCTTGCAGGTGCACGTGTGCGACCCAATCGTACTGACACAGTGCAGGCTAATGCAAGCACAAGGAAATGAAAATAGTTTGATCCTAGTGTTTGTATTTGACGATGAAATAAGGACTCTCTCTCCCTAGTGAAAACCACCAAAGCTTATCAACTTACCCGTGCGTCTTGTGTTATCACCTGTAAATACGTCTTGCACGTGCACTTGTGCGACATATTTGCAAGACATACCTGTGCCTCTTGTATTATCACTTGTAAATACGTCTTGCACGTGCACTTGTGCGACATATTTGCAACAACATACCCGTGCCTCTTGTATTATCACCCGTAAATACGTCTTGCACGTGCACTTGTGCGACATATTTGCAAGAACATACCTGTGCCTCTTGTATTATCAACCGTAAACACGTCTTGCACGTGCACTTGTGCGACATATTTGTAACAACTTACCCGTGCATCCTATTCCGTCACCTGTAAACCCCATTTTGCACGTGCACGTGTATGAACCAATGATGTTGGTACAGTTGGCATTCTTGTCACACTTGTGGTTTGACGTGTGGCACTCGTCAACATCTGAGTATTGAATATATGATAGTACTCTTTCTTCGTTAGTTAAGCTTCAAAACAAAGCCACAAGAATAATAAACGATATCCCCATACGTGAATATATTAAGGTTACGGTACACCTTGAGCGGTGTTTTCAGTTATCAGTTCGTAGCTCCGTTAATTTTTTCCGGATACCCATA
>JANVCJ010080042.1:0-11392 GCA_026413505.1 Epizoanthus ramosus | reverse complement strand
AGATTTTAAAGATTCTATATATTGTAAACGCATTGAGGCAAGTGCAAAATGCGTGAACTAAGAACCGTTATTATTATCCCTGCAAGGGAGCTCTGGAATCAGTTTTTGATGTCCAGAACATATGTTGTAGGGTCTTCCTCTCCCCACTGGATGAAGATTTCGGACCTCGGTTGTCAACTACATGTGTGAAGCCTAGGAAAGGTGTCCCTAATTGATGTCACCCCACCATTTTAATTCCTGTTATCTAATGTATGTAATAATTATTTAACCTTCCTTTGATCTTCAGATTATGAGGGAAGTTGCTTGGGTTGTATTTGATGAGATCCATTACATGAGAGACAAAGGTATGATCAATTTTGTGATTTGTGATAATAAAATCGCAATAACCCATTAAGATTGAAGCATCATGAAGTTAACTCATGTTTGTTTGCTGCTTGTTGATTTCAGAGCGCGGTGTCGTATGGGAAGAGACCATTATCCTGTTGCCAGACAATGTCCATTATGTGTTCCTGTCTGCAACTATCCCGAATGCCGCTCAGTTTGCCATGTGGATTACTCACTTGCATAAGCAGGTTAGGTAATCAGCCAATGGCTACACAAAATACATCTGTCTTTCTACATGTATCTGTACTGGGTCTGTTTGTTTGTTTGTTTGTCTGTGTATGTATGTACTTACATATTAGCCCAGTATCACTCTCTCTTGGACTTACATGTCTGTTGTAGAAAGGTATTTATAGGTCTGCAGTATCTATCGAGCTGCGTGTGAGACCCATGTTCCTATATAAACCTACATGCATGCTGCTTTCTCTATACCTACATGCACATGTATAGATCGATCTTGTTACTATTAGGCTACCATTTTGTTTGTCTGTTTATCTATTTATGAAATAGGACCATATCTTAATCTGACTCAGCCTTTAGGCCTACCCTTCTACCCATAGATTAGTTTGGCATTTGTAGATCATGTTTCTGTCTGTCCATCTATCTACATATTTATAAGATAATTAATTTATTATTGCATATTTATGCACAGTGGATTCAATAATAGTTGGGGGTATTTTGCAATCGCTCCTGCATTGCACTTCCCTGTAATGAAACCTGAGTGATTCTAGTAAATGTTATTGTCCACAGCCCTGCCATGTTGTGTACACAGATTTCAGACCAACGCCTCTGCAGCACTACATCTTCCCAGCAGGAGGTGATGGACTGTTCCTCGTAGTTGATGAAAAGGTAGATCACATGCTCATCATTTATTGGTGATACTTTTTAATTTGCATTAAAGTGTTTGTTCCAGCATGAGTATGTGGCAAATGTTAATTGGAGTAAGATGTATCATAGACTTTTGACTTTAGGTACATGAATAACAAAATATATATATATACAAACTACCTAAAGGAAAGTGAAACAAACATAAATTGGAATAAACGTGGGGAAAAATGTAATGGTGGATGTTGTCATGTCCTGCATTTCAGTAACATTCTGTCAATCTAAGAATACTATTATAATATTATGATTTCTTGATCCTACAAGTAGCAGACCTTCCAACTCTCACGGTTTCACCGTGAGACTCACGGTTTCAGGTGTCATCTCATGGTCTCATGGTTTATCCTCTAAATCTCATCCTTTTCCAGATCGAATGAGTTCTTAATAAAATACAGCCCAAAATGAAACTTGTATTGTTACTTTATGCATTTTGGTGGTACTTGTTGCAATTTTCTCATCGAATTCCGTCTTTGAATATGTGTTTGGCTTGAAGTGGCCATGTTTCACGGGGAATCTAGGACGAGCTATTTTTGGACCTCGTTCTGATGCTCAATCAGAGAGTGAAGTCCCCTGGGAAGGAAGCTTTTCCAGTAGCCGAAAGCATACTTGTAGATGTTTCGACATTGCTGGTATAGACATAGTTAGTCTTGTATTTTGTTCATTTTGAAGCATTTTAAAAATCTCCCGGTTTGCGACCTAATTCTCAAGGTTTTCGGGGAAATTTTGGAGACCTCATGGTTTTGGGGTTTCAGAGGTTGGAAGGTCTGAAATAGTGACCCCATAAAGTGTCCAAAAGAGTGGTTAAACACATTGCCTAATCAGTGAACTGAGAGTTAATTTTAATGTCTGGGATTGGCTGAAGTCGCATAATAATAACGAGGTGATGAAACCAGACACAAGAATGGTTGTTGTAATTATATTGACACAGTGTCTTTAATGTATTATATTTACAACATTACAGTGATTATAAAGTAATTCATTCTTCCTATTGCTGTAAGTTGTCCGTTATATAAATTTCGTATATATCAGAAATGAGAACCCTGTGGCTCTTATGGGTTCCTTACCTCTACATACATACATACATACATAATCTTTATTTAAACACGGTAAAATCATCAGTACATATATCTTGCAATTTAAAACAATAAAAAATTTTGTTTTTTTGTTTTTCATGATTGCCATTTGGGAATCTGAAGAAGTGTATATTTTCTCAACATACCTTTCGAACTGTCCAATACTTTTTCTTCCCCTGGTTTCTGTTGGGAGGTTATTCCAAAGGAGCGCTCCGCTATAGCTAAAACTACACTTTAAGAAATCAGTACGTGGTTTAGCTAAAGCCAGTTTGCTGTCTGAATATCTGAGACTGTATTCAGTAGAGTGGGGAGAAAATAGGTCTTGGAGGTATACTGGAGAATGCTTATGAATTGTCTTATACATAATTACTGCTTTTTGTTTCTCACGTCTAATATTCTCCATTTTAAAGTTTTTTTTCTTATTGTATAGTACATGCAATGTACGTTTTTGTTTCTTTCCTTGTTTTACTTCTTGAATCCTATTAAATTTTCACTTGTTGTATATGTACTATAAGTAGCTTTACAATGTAAGTAGTCAAACGGCTGAAATGTTTGTATTTGTACATATCTTCAATCATTATTGTAAAGAAATGTTTGTAACTGTGTTCCAGGGAGACTTTAGGGAAGAAAATTTTCAGAAGGCCATGGCAGTTATCAAAGATGGTGGAAATGACCCTGGGTTAAAGAAGGGAAGGCGAGGTGGAACGAAAGGTCAGCTGAAGATTCGTTATCAGATCATGTACTTCTCAAAGGCAATGTTGGCAGAAAACAATGTTCATCTTTGAACGTCCATTATGCTTTGTCTACAGTACATATTAAGTGGCTTAAAGTGGTTGTTGGTTCTACCCAGGCCTATGTTCACATGTACATGTATCAGGGAGCGCAGAGCTAGGGTGCTCAGGGGGCTTAAGCCCCACCAATTAGTTTGTGTCATACAGAAGAAAATAACTCTTTGTCTCAAGAATTGACACAAATTGGTTTAGGTAGCCCCCCAATTGAAATACGCTCCACGGTCCCTGTGTATGCAATACGTGGCGGATGCATTCAAATCCATATTGAAATTCTTAGAGTTGTACTATTCACAAGAAAGTTAGTCAGAACTTTGCTTTACATACATGTAATACCGATTAGGAATTGATACGGTTCTCTGTACACAAGGTGTCAGGGAAAATAATTGGTTAAGCTCTTCCAAAGGTGTCCGTTCCAAGGATGCATGCAACATTTGTATCAGTGGAGTTTCAGTATTTTAAAATCCAGACCTGGAAGTCCTAGCTAGTCCTAGTCAATCACGGAAAGATGGAAATCAATCATGGAAAGCTAGATCACAGTATAAGGAAATTAAATCATACTCTAAATTAGTAGAAAGTCATTGAAACATAGACATCAATTTCAGAAAATTAGTTCATACTCTCAATTCACGGAAAACGGCTTCACTTTATATCATCTGCTATTTCCAGATTTCTGATTTCGTGGATTTACATTGAATGGTCATGGAAAGTCACGAAGCGTTAGTCAAGGATCGTAGATTGCAAAACCTGCAATTTCAACCGTGTACATATTAATTATATGTATTGTAATTTGTTGACAGGACCTTCCAATGTGTTCAAGATAGTTAAGATGATCATGGAAAGAAACTTTCAACCCGTCATTATCTTCAGCTTCAGCAAGAAGGAATGCGAAGCGTATGCTCTGCAGATGTCCAAGTTGGACTTCAACTCAGGTTTGGAACTTTTATGATTTATTTCTAATAGACATTTCCACGACGATATCACTTGACTGGAACTACCAGAATCCTTTTCAGTTTTCCTTTCTTATTCAGATCAACAAAATCCTTTGAGAATATGAAAACTATATTAGCCTCAATTTTTATGGACCGTCACAAAGGATTCTGGTAGTTGTAGTCAAATTATGTCATCATGCAAATGCCCTATTGTCCAATACTTTAAAATTGGAGTGCAAAAGAGACCTTCCTTTGCCAGGAATCTGAAATCGGGCATTCTTTAGTAAGTACTAAGAAGTAGCAAGTCCTGTCTTTCGCTGGGAAGTGCTTCTTTCGCATTTCAATCTCCTGCTTCATGACAACACACCAACCTCACTCGCACTGCCTGATGTTCAGATTTATAGAGAAAGAGTGTCTCTTTTGCAGTTTAAGTGGCTTTATAAAGTAATTTTCTTTGTCAACTTTCAAGATGTCTTGCTCACAATTACTAGCCTGGGAACTTGTCTTGTTTTGTTTTGGGTCTTACCTTGCCATGCCGTGCCTTGCCTTATCCTTTCACCAACCTATCCCTACCTTTTCCCGAAGCTACTGTAGTACTATTGGCAAGAACACAGGCTAATAATTGTTGTTTTGCCTATTTTCAGGAGAAGAGAAAAAGTTGGTTGACGAAGTTTTCAACAATGCGATCGACTGCCTATCAGATGAAGACAAGAAATTACCTCAGGTTTGTATAAATATAATAACATCAATTTATTGTCGTTCGATTTAGATTATTCCATGCCTTAGCAGCAACTCATACACAAAAGTACGAAGTCCTCTTTTAGATAAAGATGCCAAGATTTTTAAAGTGTATATATAGAGGCGTATATATGACAAAACATACCACGAGTCCACATTCAAAAGTTATAATATTTATAGTAAGTCAAGTACATGTATATTAGTAATTGAGTGAATGAGTGAGTGAGCGAGCGAGCGAGCGAGTGAGTGAGTGAGTGAGTGAGTGAGTGAGTAAGTGAGTGAGTGAGCAAGAAAGGAAGGAAGGAAGGAAGGAAGGAAGGAAGGAAGTATACAAGGAGATGATAAGCACTACAGTTGTGGCTCTAATAATAGAGATTGTTAAATTTTACAAAAGCATCTATTTTCACAACTTGGAACGTGTTCCTGTGTGTTATTCTTTCTGTTGAATTATAATTCCTTAGTTTAAGGACAAATTAGACTTTGTACTGAGGCGAGGGAGCTTTTGTAAAATAGTGTTAGGTAAATCTTCAGTGCTTCAAGGCCTGCACAATGACGATGGGTACGTAGATTGTTTGAACTGCAGGCTAAGAGGAGATGTTTAAATGTGGATCGCTGTATTGTAGATTATATACCGATTTTAACGGATTATGAAGGAATAATCAGGCCATAGGACATTAGGTATTCTTGAGATTCAACGAGTTGATTCAGTTATTCAACATAGTGTACATGTAGGTCTTGTTCTTGTCAAATGCATCTGTTTGAAACTTTATGCTGACTACATACAATGTAATTTGGTACACTGCAGGTCGAACATGTCCTGCCACTGCTCAAACGAGGAATAGGAATTCACCATTCTGGGTTACTACCAATCCTGAAGGAAACTATTGAGATTTTGTTCTCAGAGGGTTTAATCAAGGTATGAACCATGTTAACATGGAACGCCCAATTTAAGAGAAAGAAACAGTTGCAGCTGTCCTTTAATACTACAACACATCAGGTAAGAACGAAACACAATGCTTAAAGGAAGGATGTAACACAACCCAACATATCACATCAGCATTACTGCACAATGCAACAGATCACATCGGCATTACTGCACAATGCAACAGATCACAGCGCATCAGGTAGGAACGAAATACAATGCAACATGTCACGTACTTGAAAGTTGTGTTATGCATCACATTAGTGAAGAATGCAGTGCAGTGCAACGCAGCAGGTAAGAACGAAGCACAGCATGTCACATCAAAGAAGATGAAGCACAGGGCAATAATAATATAACACATCACGTCAGGTAAGGATGTAAAGGCCCGTTCAAACGGATGCAACAACGTCCAACATTGTTGGTCCAACAATGTTAGATGATGTTAGATGAAAAGTTTGAACCAAATCAAACTTGACCCAACAACATCCAACAATGTCGGCCAACAACATCCAACATTGTCGGCCAACAACATCCAACATCGTCCAGCGTGGTGTTCAAACGGATCCAACATATTGCGTCCAACATTGTTGGATGGTCTTGGACCAACATGTTCTATCCGTTTGAGCGTGCCGTAACACATCACGTCAAGGAAAAGTGTAACGCAGTGTAACACCTCAGTAAGAAGTGAACGTAACACAACACAACACAACACAACACAGCACAACGCAACGCAACGCAGCGCAGCGCAGCGCAACGCAACGCAACGCAACACCGCACAACACAGCACAACACAGCACAGCACAACACAACACAGCACAACACAGTGCCCCACATGCAAAATGTATTGTTATTTTATGTCGTGCATTGTGATTGGTTAAAGAAACTAAACGATATCACTTGTTTCTGGAACCCTAACCCAACTCATCTGTCATACATGTAGAGTTTTACTCCAAATTCGCGTTTATCATTTTACTATTTTGTATTATGATATAACAAAAGTGTTGTTCACTGGTTGCTCTGTGGGAAGTTGATTTTTTGTTTACCTTCGGCTTCAGGTAACATTAATTCTCTTGGGTACACAAACACTACAGAGCACCAGTCAACGTCAACAGCACATCAGATAGAGACGATTTCGCTTGACTGTCCAAAGATTGATGCCAGTGCAATGACAATGACAATGAGATGATAGGAAAAGCTAGAGATTCGCTCAATCTGTTGTTGCAACAATTAGGAAAGTACAGACAACCAATCAGACAGTCGCGTGACAGATGTAAACCAATCAGAGACGAGACTCATCGTATTGTCATGTCATTGTTAGAGATCATTTCGCTTCACTGTCAAAGATTGATCAGAACAAAATGCTCGCATCAGCGAGTCACGCGTCAATTTTCATCTGTGATTGGTTGCTAGTATTCAACTCTCGAATTTTATTGGTCAAAGCATGCTTTGACAATACAATGACAATGCAAATGACAATGAGCTTTTGACACTCAATCGAAATCGACTCTATTGTCATTTGCATTACAAGATGGCGTGTACGTGAGAAGAAAAAGGCCGCCAGAACTCAATACGAGTCAAAACTCTCACAAATTTTATTGGTCAAAAAGCTGCTTTGACAATGCAGTGACAACGAGCTTTGGACAGTGAAGCGAAATCATCTCTAATATAACAACACAACACATCAAGTAAGAACGTAATGCAATACACCAAGTACAAAACATGCAGAACTAGATGTAAGTCTTGCAAACGTGTGCATACAAGACATGTAAATGTCACTCGTTTTTATATTGCATTGCACAGCGTTCTTGTATTTTGTGTTTTACGAACAGAGAGAAGACTATAGGCTACTTCTTCTTTTAGGCACTTTTTGCAACAGAAACATTTGCACTTGGACTCAACATGCCTGCCAGAACAGTAGTATTCACAAATGCAAGGAAGTTCGATGGAAAAGAGTTTAGATGGGTAAGTATACATGGCTTGTACAAAACAGGCATTGACCGTTGTTTATCTTTTCCACATGATTAAGTACATGTACATAAAAAGAAATACGAGAAATAAAGTGGAGCTAGGTATAAGATTTACAACCCTAGGGGGTTAGACAAATAATCCTGCACTCTATTACAGATTTAAGTGAAAATGCTACGGTAGACTGATGGCGGATTATATTTACAGTAATTGTTACAGACAATGCACACATTTACATATACTTTCAAGAGTTCAGAACAAACGTTTCCAAAAAGAAGTGTACTACAGAGAAGGACCAATCGCGGATGTATTAAAGTAAATATTGAGTAAGGAGAAACTTCTTATAACTCTTCCGAAAGACCTTGATGGATGTGCTAGTTTTAATTTCAGGAGGTGTTTCATTCCAAGTTTTAACTGCTGCATACTTTGCCCCAAACTGGCCATAATTAAGATTTTCGCGTGGCAAGAATAAGTTCTTGTTTGATTTAGAGCGTGTATTATAGTTGTGTATCGAACTAATATCATGAAAATAACTTAGAAATATTCTGGTAAATCGTTTATATGACGTTTATAAGCCAATTCAGATAGCTGTAGTTTCTCTATTTCAAAGATGTTTAGAATCTGAAGCCGTTGAAATAAAGGTCTACTTGAAGCCCTAGAGTCTGAAAATGTTGTTATGCGAATCGGCGCCGCTCGTTATTGTAGTATGCGAAGTGGTAAAACGTTTGATTTGTAGTTGCTAGCCCAGATAAGTGCATCGTATGAGATACAGTATGAGAGTAGCGGATCTAGGGGGAGTACCAGGGGCTGGTGCCCCCCCCCCTTTTTTTTCAGTCCATTTTTGTTAATATTTGAGAGGCGATACTTCGTAACAAATATATAATGATAGACGTGCTGAAAGTTCAGGAAATGCTACATGTATTTTAGAGACCCTAATTTCCGCAGGTTCCTGTTGAAGCATGCCCCCGGACCCCTCTAGGTGCTGACGCCTTTGGTGGTCGTTTTTCATTAACCCTTACTTGAAATGGTGCACCCCCTTTCAAAATCTCTAGATCCGCCCCTGTGGAGATATAAGAAATGACGGTATTTTTGTAGTTGTACGTTTCCTGTTGTCTATTGTATGTTTCAAAAATGAAATTTTCTTGAAATGGCAGTATCTGCACATACATGCATCCGTCTTTTTATCTGTCCATATAAATATATATATAATGTGAAGAGAAAAGATAGAAGAAATGAATAGATGATGATTTGAACTCTTTACTCTGGGTGTAGTCCCTATAAATGTTTAATTCCATACGTTTTGTACCTTTCAGGCTTGCCACTGACCTTTAAAATCCTGGAAAATCCTTGAATTTGAAAAAAAAATCCTGGCCTGAAAAAAGTCCTTGAAACTCATTCACGGTCGTTGAAAATCCTCGGGGCTTATTAGAGCTTTTACGGTATATATATAACATTATTCTATTGTAACTACTGTTATCTACAATAGGGAACAATAATAAAAAAGGCACAAACAGAAAAAAACACGTCTCTTTGTTTAACTGGTTTCCTTCAGATCACTTCTGGTGAGTACATCCAGATGAGTGGGAGAGCTGGTCGACGTGGAATCGACGACAGGGGAATCGTAATCATGATCATCGATGAGAAAATGGGTCCAGATGTTGGCAAGGGGCTTTTGAGGGTAAATTGAGTTCTTACCTGCTGAAGTACAGATATTTGTTGATAGGTTTTTAATTGTACCTAATGTGGCTAATACTCATTCTAAAATAAGGAGATATATGTAGACATATATTGTATAAAAATAAATAACAACAAGCTGCCTTGTCCGAAGAGTGTAGAATGGATGTTGTTCCATTTTTTATAATAGTTTTCCAATAAACAAATAACACAAACCTGTAGCTAAAAACGTAATGTCACAGACAGTCATTTGGTGTTACTGAGCATCGCAACTTTCTATCTTGCTTTCGGATCAATGGTGATACCAACGTTAATATTTCCTCAAATGAACTTCTGTCCAACCTGTGGTATTGTCTGCATTTTTCGGTGTCCTCGTAATTCAGTTCGCGAACAATATTTGCGTATGCTCCTTGTGTTTGGCGGCGTGAAATCCAATGCAGGTTACAGTGGATTACAACTTACACTTCCTGGTTTGTCTTGTATAATAAATGTGAAATTTGTTAAGTAGTTCTTGACCGTAGCATTTTGTCTTTTCAGGGCCAAGCTGATCCATTGAACAGCGCGTTTCATTTGACCTATAACATGGTGTTGAACCTTCTCCGGGTTGAGGAAGTGAACCCAGAGATCATGTTAGAGCGATCATTCTATCAGTTTCAGAATTACTCTGCAATCCCCAGCAGGGTTGACAGTAAGTTCAGAATATTAAGCAACCGAAATGTTTCTTTTGCTGATTCGCTTGCATCTTTTAGCTTTGTTTCTTTGTCTGTTTCTGTTCTCGTACCTTTCTATGCTATAAATCAGCTCGTAGCAGTTTAAAATATTCACTTTATCAGTTAATTTTAGACATAAGTGATAAGCAGTTCATTAGCAAGATCAAATTTATTGGGGGCGATGGGTGTGAGTGACTCAGCTTCGGGGGAGAGGAGTGTTTGAGAGGCTAAATTCTGGGATCCCGAATAGAATGGTCTTGGGATGCTATAGATACTTGAACCCGATCCCGGACCTATGCCTGGGTGTGATAAATTGCTCTACCTTGTACCTTGTTTGATTTTACCAAGTTGTTTGGCACAAAATATAGAGATACCATAACTCTGTTGGCGCTTGGTGTTGCACTTTTCCTGTTGTGTTTTAAAGAACTGTTTCGGTAAACATCGACGTCAGAAAACATTCGATATATGATAGAAAAAACGCAATATTCAGCGCGAAAGGAAGCATGGGAGCGCCTTATTTGGCACTGTGTAACTTCTATTAAACGCTATCTAGAGAGCATCTTGACATTATTATATCGTTAACCTCCCAGTATGAAATATTTTCACCCCTCCCCAAGAAACCTAAGTATTTGATAGTTCATCATAAAACTTGGCACGAATGATGTTTGTCATCCAAGGATTAAAATAAATACCGACACGTTCCTTGTAATTGGTTTCCACTGTTACTACAGCTCCAAACAATGGCGTCATTTCTCTAGAATTCGTGATTTTTCCACTTTTTGTCTATATCTCCAATATTAACAGTTAGTTCGTCGTTAAAGTTGATGCGAATAACAATAATTGTAATAACGTTCATATGAGTACAGCCATATTGTTATTTAGTGGTTGCCATGGTTACTACAGTTATAAACAATGATTCCATTTCATTTTTCATTGCATTCTACATATATATAACATTTTGAACGAGTTTGGAGCGTTCCAGTATATTAGCGAAAAGATAAAAGTTTACGAAGATCTTTCAACCCGAAGGGTCCTCATCAGTCTGGATATATTTACATGTGGTAAAGCACGAGAATTAATCAATGCAAAATAAGACGTGAAAGTACAATAATGAAATGAATACTGTTCCGGAGTTCAGTTGTTTACGCTTCTTTCAAATATAACCATTGTCGTTTGGTATCTTACTAACTCATAAGGTGCTAATCAATTACCAACTCAAGAATAATCAATTGCCCACTCCGGAAACTCACGGAAAGACTGGGTCTGTCTACCCAAACGATCCCAGAAAGCAACGCTCCGGCACGTAAAACAAAAGAATTAGCATTTG
>JANVCJ010080031.1:0-11392 GCA_026413505.1 Epizoanthus ramosus | reverse complement strand
TGACCACAACGCTTGGATGCGCAACAACTATGAACTTAAAAACTATTGAATTGGTAATGAGGTTGCATCATACGACCACTCATCTTTATTCATATTTCACAGTGATTTATTCCGATACTACGGCCCGATTCCAAATCTACCTTCCAAACACAAAATCTTTGCAGTTTGGGTAAAAACCGATTAGCCCGTGACCTTCCTTGGGTTAAGATTCACATATTCCGAAAGTTTCATGAACATAGGTCCATTCGTCTGGGAGGAAATAGGTAATAAAGGAATGGAGTTCAAAATTCAAACATCAGTGTACACGGGGGAAACGTAACCTCCTTCGCGCCGCTTGGGATAATAATGATAATTAATAATAATAATAATAACTTTATTTAAACACGTGTCGCGGGTGAGCTATAAGCTCGTTAAAAATACGAACGTGTACGTGTACAAATATTAACTACTTCGAAGTTCTAAATAACCAAATTTGATCTTAATAGCTAGTTTTCAATGATTTTGATTATAATTTTGTATTCGTCAAAACCTTGTTCAACACATTGCACCCTTAATATAGCCTGTCAATAGGCCTTTGTTGCGGGAAAACGGAGGAAGCTCGAAGACAAGAGCCGTTTTCCCGCGACAAGAGCCTGTTTCCAATCTACTTTAAGTGAGGATTTAACAGGCTACTTTCTGTCAGTAACTAGAGATAATATATTATGTAAGTCACCAATGTCTGTATTAGAAACCTCTGTAGAGATTGCTGCAGCTGTTGCAGAGAGTAGCGGAACACCAAAAGCAATTAACTAAAAAATAAAACAAATTCTCTCAATAAAACGTTTTGCTTTCCGGTAGTGAAGAGTAGAATCGACAGCTGGCTTGCAAAATAGAACTTGATGAAATTCTCTCGAAACAGCCTCGCCCCTGTGGGGTTGTATATCTAAAGCAATTGTCATATTCGCATAGCTTTCATAAGGATATACAATTTTATTGAAATTGCCTTTCCTTTTGTGAAATGTTAATAAAATATTGCATAATGAAGTGCTTAATATAGATTTTTCTCAATGAAATTTTAGTTTTACAAATCACTGCTCATTTCAAGCTTTCACTTCAGTTTAAACAAGACACCGTGTCAAACAGATGGTAACACATTTTGTGGTATGTTAAATTTACTTTAATTCTTCAATAGTGGCACAAAATTATGTCAATTGTTGAGATAGAATACATTATGGGTGCTTTCCGTTTACGGGTATGCAAGTTTAACCATTCATTTCTCAAATGGAGTATGTGACAACTTCTTAAAAGTCCCGAAAGAAGCGACTCTCTTTACCTTTAAATTAGTATTATAAAGCTCTTTAGGATCACTTCTTTGTAGAAAAGTTATTATGTTCGGGGGGAAATCCACAAGACAATTTACAGTACATTTCAATACTTTCAGTGGTTCGCTACTTTCGGAATTTATCGGTATCGGAACTGGTTCTGATCGGATTTCTTCTGCTCATGGATTATATAGCAGCTCATGATCGCGGTTCTATCGTCACGGACTTCCAGGGCGCGGGAATTTGGTTACTTTGGCAGGAAGAATTCTTCCGCGGACCTTGACCAGTGGGAGATAGAAACAATGACTTGCAATTGTAGCCCTGACCTTTACAGGATAAAAAAGGAAAAAGAGTAAAGGTCCCTACGCCCCCTTCCCAAAATCGGCCCGCAGGCATAATAACGGTATGCACTTAAACGTTAATATCAAACTTCATTCACATTATATTTGAATATAACTAAAATTACATCGATCTTGCAGCAGGAAAGCTAAGAGTTAGAAAAGTGCATATTCTTGTTCACCTATAAAATTTTATCATCAGATTTTCAATTTATCCTACCGTATTGCGCTAAAGAAATTGAAAATTATTTGTCAATATCAGGTAATGATAATACTGATGCATTGTCTCATTGGATTGGCAGAATATCTTCTTTTCTTTTAAGTATAAGAAACGGTATAAAAAGTATCAGGTTAATAGCATTAATAGCTTTTGTAAATAGGGCAATTTAGAGCTATTTTATGGAAGACAAATCTCAATGATACGCAACAAAGTGGATGGACTAGGCATCCCGGACAGCAATTAATCTACAGATCATTCAGGCAGGGAGAAATTAAGACCAACCAATTCTAAGGATAGCTGTTGGATATGTTGGAATATTTTATTTACTAAATAGGCTTATTAGCAGCCTTTGTAAACATGCATACATTGTCAGCACAGTTAGTTAAATAGGTCAGTTACAAAATACCGGATTTGTCATATGGCTTGTTAAGAATTAAGTTATGCATGAAAATATTTGAAAAATGAATTCCCACCCTTTTAATTTCCTGCAGGGCATTATCTATGCTGAAACAATTGTACGATATCTAGTAATTAAATCGAGAATATTATATAACAGCACTAACGATAAAATAGCAAAACAACGGATTTCGCAATAAATTGACTTCTCATAAACTGATGGATGTTGATGATATATTTGATGAAGTTAAAAAATGAACTCCGGTGGCTTAGTGATTTTAAAATTATTCAGTATACATTAACAAGGGATACATTAGTAAGAGTAAACTTTTGTCTGACATTGAAATGCAGTTCAAACCATTTTGAAAATAGTTGGTTTCTATCTCCCGCTCGGCAATGGTAACAATCTCCATCTCCTGATAGAATTTGTTCTCCTGACGCGTATAACGATAAAACCTACATCAGTCAAGATTAAAATCCTGAAATCCATGGCCGAGTCTTACGCTGAGATGTCATCAAACAACTAAACACCACCCTACCCCACCCCTGCAGTAACAATTTGGGAAAATGACCCGAACCAAGTCTATGTGTCTTATAGTTTCTTCTGTAATGAAGATATTGGATTTAATTTATGATTATTTGCTTGCTCTCTGGACTGAAATAGAAGTCGAGTTTGAATGGTTTAGCTGCTGCGATATTGATATGAGGAACGAAAGATGAAGAACACAATTTACTTTCAAACACTTATGCAAATAAAAGTATGGCATTCTTTATTTCGTTTAGTTCACACTGAGATATAATTTATTTGCTCTCAAGGTTAATGCCAGAACAAGTTTAATATTTTAAATTTTAATCCTTTTTGTGTAGTGGCAGAAGAAAATTCTTTGGGTGTGACTTTGGTGGCTATATCAGTATATGTGAACAAAATGCGAAATTAAAGTGCAAATATTTGTTACACTTTGATTGTTTTAACGGTGTGAAAGAGTAAAATATTGTCATAAAATGTCGATAAACCTTTTGACTGCATTATACTGTTTACTGGTACTTCATTGTTAACATTTTAACACATAAACTAGAAGTTTCGAAGTAAAAAGGAAATTATAAAGGTCATGCAAATTTCTGTGTAGCATTTGCCATTATGTATTTTAGTTATTTCAGTCTAAGCTTTTTTCTCTCACAATTTTAATCGAACCATTACACACAGAATGCAAAAGGAATGTTTTAGCTGGATACTTATTTTTAATTTCTATGGATCTAATATTTACTAACAAAATTCTTCTTTAAATGGTAAATTCTTGAATAAAGTTAGTTTTTGAGCTAACTGACTTTTTCTTCAAAGAGCTATTTATTATGTTATTCAATAAGATGGTGCCACATAGTTTTATAATTGACGTAGCATTTGGTTATATTTGTTTTTGAGGTAACACGGGACAGAGTTGGTATAAAAACAGCAGAACAGGAATTCTTGGACACAACTCGAACTCAGCCTGAAGGATGCAGTCTGTTCTGTTGTTGTTTGCGCTTCTGAGCGTTGTTTCCGCCAGGTCAGCCTGGTCGAATCCTGAAGAGAACGAAGGTTGGTTTAGTTTCCGAATTATTGTGCATTCATGTTTCTTATTCTATCTCTTGTCTATAGCATTAAGGTTCAATCATTACATAGCGTGCAAATCCTGCTTCTGCCATTTTCGCAGCTACACATAAAGTAGAAACAAGCAGAATGAGCTGGCCATTCTAGACGGAAAATTGTTGAAAATCCAGGTTCTCGTAAATGTAGTGGCATATCATGAGAAGTCGAAGAGCTCTACAAAATGTATGCCAACGAATCGTTTCATTTCATGTACCGCAAGTTTTTATAGTCTATTCTGGCCAACCAAACTTTTGGTATGACTAAGTTTGATGTAGCTACAAACAGAAATGCTTGGAATAGAATAGTGGAAATAAAACCGGTTTTAACCACTATTTTGACTGTTAATTCTTCAATATATAACAAAGCTGTCTTTTTACCCTTAACTCTTACATCACATTTTGTCTGTCGAAGTTATTGTAATAATCTCGTTCAACAGTCGCTATTAAGAGCTATGTTGTTACAGAAAAAATCTATAGATTATGAAACCTTTTGACAACCTTCAAACGAGTACTTTATTCCACATTGGAACTCTTGATATATAAAACTACACCGATCATGTTGCTCAAAATATGGCGTTCCTGCCTAGAGCCGAAGGTGTACATGTGTACATGTAACACTGAAGTATTTTTATTTTCTGGATTGCAGAACTTGAAATCGTTACTAGTTATTAGGTGGAAACTAAAGAGATATGGCCTGTTGTACTGTTGTAAAGTCTTGAATAAATATATATGTCTTTATTTCGTACTTTCAGGAATCAGTGAACGAGGAGGGCGCAACCTTGTGGAGGGAGATATCAAACTCACCGCCAGACAGAAACAGAGTTATGAGCGATCCGCCATAAAAGCGAGACTGTGGCCAAACGGAGTTCTGGCATACGAATTTACAAGTTCATTCAGTAAGTATAGGAAATGCAAAACATCAAAAACAAACAAACGAAAGGTGTGAAAACGCCGGGAATTTTGGAAAACAAAATGAAAACGCCAATTAACAAGGTTTTGAAAGACCCTTCGTATACCTTTGGTTGGTATATATGACGATGTTTATAATCTCTTGTTCTTGCAAGTTAGAAAGGTTCTGCGAGAACCAACGATAGAAATTACAAAGCTATGCAGGTTAATAAAGTAATTGTCCGTTCTCATTTCTTACAAGAGCAAAATTAAAGGCTTTCTTGTCCGAATTTCAGATGGGGTTACATGGAACAATCCATTTTTTAACAGTTTTCCAGTGAATAATTGTTAGCTTTAAAACATTTAAAACCTTTTATCATGCAAACAGTTACTGTCGAATCACCAACAAATTTAGAGAACTGTTATTTTTTATGTTAGTTTTAAACCGTTTGTTCTCTTTAAAGTTTGTTAGCATGCGTACAAACGCTAAGGCCTGGGTCAAACGATGGTTTCAATTCAGGTTGATCCAAATTAATTGAGTTCGACTGTCGGGTGAAACATCTTTGGACGTTATTCGCGTCTGCAACAGACGGAAAGAACGTCTTGGTCGATCAAAATACAATCAGTCAAAGTTAGTTGAGTAAAAAGTCGATCTTATCATGAACTTAATTCGCTCAATTTGGTTCGTCTCGTCTGAAGTACTGTCGTTTGACCCAGGCCTGATTTTGTTGCTCTCAACAAAACTAAACAGGAAATTATGGATTGCATGATGGAACATAAAGAAAGTTGATGTTGCTGTGGAAATGATGAGCAATGAGGAGAGATATTCTCCTGCACAACATACAATATTTTTTGTTCCGTTTCTTATCCAGAGGCAAACTCCAGGGCAGTGAATGCGGCCCAGGATGCAATGCGTGACTGGTCAACTAAGACGTGCATCAGATTTAAGCAGAGAACAACAGAAAGGGCCTATGTGTCGTTCATTATCGGTGGAGGGTGAGTGGGATGGTGGCTGACAAATGCAGCACATATAAATGTTATGCTGAGAATATCATTATTTTTATTATATTATATTTTGAAAAACTAAACATTGTTAGATATTCACTTGCACGATAGCTTGTTGATTTCAGCGAGTGTCTTCCGTTAACTCAGCACTGTATCTATATACGATCGCTTTGTGTCGTGATCATTGGCAAAAATATGTAGACTACAAGAAAATTATTTGAAGACAATACACTGAAAATGATCGAAATCTTGAGATGTATGGTTGAGACCACAAAATATACGTACTATGTACATACAATCTATTAATGTTTCCTTCAACGAGATTTTTAATCAAAAGTGGCTTTTTGTTTACATAGTGTTATTAGCATCAAAATGAATTTTATTAGGCGGCGAAATAAATACTCTCATCAGGTACATTATACATAAATTAGCATTATTGCCAGTACATAAATTAGTATTATTACCAGTTGTTATTTAATATATAGGAGAAAACGTGATTAAAAACAGCGCCGGATCTTGGCTACGTTAAGAATGTAGTACCTTTTTGTAATTTTTGGCTGCGTGCTAAATTGTATTTACAATTTTATCAAACGTTCAATGCCGATATCTTGGTGGTAATGTGTTTTCGGTGGATATAAAATTTATTTGAGAGTTGAGTATTTTTGTTATGCTATTTTTCTCTAAATGATCCTTTGTTCACCCAACAAAAAGTAAACAACTTTTCAAGCAAGAATATAAACACTGAAATCAGCAATGGTAGCCCTCTATAGCAGGTCAAACATATTTGGGACTCGCCGACCATAGTTTCGTTCTTAAGTTGTAATACTGCCAACTGTGCTACCTCTTGATTCATAGATGTTGGTCGTACGTGGGAAGAACCGGACGGAAGCAGCAACTCTCCCTTGGACATGGGTGTCATCATAAAGGAACAGCTATTCATGAACTTGGTGGGTTGAATATACTGATTTTTAATTTTTTAGATATATTGATTAATTATATTCAGTATTAATTGCATTTTCTAATTAAATGTGACCTGATGAGACTCCATAATTTTAAAATTACTAAATAAAATTTGATTTGCAATGGCTTTCGCGGTACATTGTGTTTCTTATTGCATTATTTTGGCTGTTGTCATGAGGTGCACTCTTTCTTTTTTAGAAGAATATACTTTATAAGAATATCAAGGCTGAAATTGGCGAAATATTAAGAATATTGTAAGAATATACCCGAGGCTGATATTTTTAAGTGTTAAATATCTGTCAAGTACAATAGAATCACATGGTTCTAACTAAAACATTAAAAACTATGGCAAATTCTTCCTTCGCCAAATATACGAAAGAAAAAGAAAAAAACAATATTAACCGTATGTTAATAACAATTCAACAGAATTACATACATATGTATGTATATAGTACTTTGTAATATCGAAATTGTTTTATAAACTAGCCAACAAATTGATAAAAGGAAATACTATACTCCATACTATACTATACTATACTACTATACACGAATATTTTCAGCCTAAAATCAGCAGAAAAATAAGAATACCGAGCCTGGGCCTGGAAAAGAATATTCTTCTAAAATGAAAGAGTGTAGAGCATGACCGCGGAACAATAGTTCATTCAGAATCGGAGAGCAAATGACACTTGAATCAATTCAACAGCGTATCATGTATAATTCTTCTTTTCTGGATTGCTTATCAAGGTCACGCTTTGGGATTCTTCCACGAGCAGTCACGCCCAGACAGAGACAGTTACGTGACAATCATGTGGCAAAATATTAGAAAGGGTAAGTGACACTTGACTTATCAAGTAACTTTCTAAGTCTTTCTACCCTTTGTTTGTTCGATCGTGTCACATCTACTTGACAGCATTAAAATGTTTGTATATTTTTTCGTTTGTGACATGTTTGTTTTGGTTAATTTATATTGCAATTTCAAATGAAAAGGTGCAATTAGAAAAATAGCTAATAAAAGGTTTGGTATTTATTGTGTAAAAGCGAACATTTTCTTCAACATGTTTTGAAAGTTTCTTTAAATATATTTGGAATTGAGACATACGAGCAACAACAAGGGTGACATTTAACACTCAATAGATCATTGCTGCAATAATATCGCCATAAATACTTGAATTCAGTTTATCAATTCATTCACTACAACCTGATTAAAACAATCTTAATTTACTAATATTTCTACAGTTACTTTGGGCAATCGGGGAGACGTTTAACTCTGCGCACATAGTTTCCACCAAACTTTATTTTTCACAGGTGACTTGATATGACATGCGTCAATCTAACCACTAAGCATTAACCATTTCCCATAAAGCTAAGAATCAAAACAATTTTAATATACAGTATGCCTCTATTTTATATATCGCCAATTCTTAAAGTATTCAAATTTTCACCGTAGTTAATAATTTCATAAATGTAATGAAATTTCAAAAGTCTGCAAGGGAAATTTCAATAAAGTATGTAAGTAAGTGTGTAACTTGCTTCCAAAGCATGAATATTCTGAATAATATATCAGGTCAAATGTTAGGTTTGGAGTAACGTTGATAACGAAACCTCGCTCGATTCCATCTCTTAAAATTAGCATTTTTGGAGTATTTCATGCTTGATACACAACACCAAACATGTTTTGTCCGTTTACCATGTAGGCGCAGAAAATAACTTCAAGAAATACAGCACATCACAAGTTCAGACTCTCAGCCAACCTTATGACTACAGTAGCATCATGCATTATGGTGCTAAATATTTCTCCAAGAATGGCCAGCCGACAATAGTTGTGAAAATGGCCAACGTAAGTACACTTTAGTAAAGTTGCCACGAATCATCTACTTAGCTTCCTTCTCTATTGAGCAGCCCTGTTTACCAACCCCCTCTCAGAGAGTTCTAACTTTGTAATACGCCAGGCTCTACATTAAACCTTCCGCTCAAAGAAAAGAAGACGTAAAAGGACAAATAAGATCTGCAGTGACTGGGGTCAGCAGTAACATCTTGCATCTTTTTCTGCTAAACATTCCCTACTTCTAACTTCATGTGAGGCTGTCACTTCCTTCTTTGAATAAGTTCCTTTCAATATTTATTCCCTTTTTCTACGAAGACCCCCTGCAAATAAATAGGAGATACACACGTCATATACAATCTACCAGTGAACGTAAATTGAGGTGCTTGTTTTAATCAATTTTGTGACAAAAATATTTCACCTTCACGAATTCTTGGAAACATTAAACAAGCTAAACAGTTTCAAAGTAGCTGTAATAATATCGAGAAGAAGAGTAGAGAAAGTAGGAACAGTTCTAGCTAAGTTACAAGCGGAAACTGGGCAAGATCAAGATGCCTTTCTGATTGTACAAAAGCATTTCATAATACTCTTTTCTTAAACAAGTATTGAAAGAGCCTATTGCCTTTGTTGTGAAGAAAACACCTTTCAAATCTGTTGGCTTTGTTTTTTGAAAACCTGAACGGAGGAAAGAATTTCGAAATAGAGGAAAGTTATTGTGCTCGACAATCAGCTACTGAAGCGCTTTGGAAGGATATAACAAAACCTCTGACACAAAGTAGAAGATTCTGTAGTGGAATGCTTTAGATCATTCCAATACGTGCATTGATCAATATGCTATTGTGGCTTTTTGATACTTTTGTTGTCAAAAGCGCGCATATCGCGACTAACGCATATGTCTTTATTTTATTGCTACAATTATGATATTACTGTTTTTTCCTTAGAATTCATACATGACTTTGATTGACAAACAGAAGTTTATTTTTCTATCAAAGCGTATTTCTATGGCCACTAAAATGTGCAAGATGACTAGCAGTATTCTCCTGTGGGTTAATGAAGGGTTTAAAGTATTATGTTAGGTCATCGTTTAACGTACAAACGTACCATACTTTTATTTACCCCTAAGGCAAACATTGGTCAAAGATACAACCTTAGTCCACAAGACATCAAGGATATGCAGATCCTTTATAAATGCTCAAGTAAGTTGATAATAAGTGAACAGTTAACATTAAGTCTGCATGCATTTCTTTCGTATAACAAATCTATCAAGTGTTGATCATTGTCGGCTCTCTTTTATCACTATCTAACTTTCTCCGTATTACTTTAGTCCTCTGTTAATAATAATAATAATAATAAATACTACGTTTAACGTGGATACACGCTAGTTTACAGGTGCTCCACGAAATCAATGAAATAATAATAAGTGAAATTAAATGGGTTAAAATCCCAAACTGGCAGGAGGCACTCCAGCTGGCTATTTACAAACGTGGCCCTGAGCTGGGAGTGAAATCAGAATTACCGGGTACAAGCACAGGACCGAGTGTAGACAGGGCTTGACTCGGGAACCCGGGTCCAAGCACCAACTCACTGCGCCACGCTGCCTCCAAAAGATGCAGTTTGTATGATTCAGGGTTGCCACTTTTACTTGAACATAAAACTCAAGGACTTTTAAGGACATTTATAAGGAAATTCAAGGACTTTCTGCGACAAATAAATCGTAATGGCCAACAGCCATGAATCGCCAAGTGAAAGACATAGCCTGATTGAAGATGGCCCAACATTTACAGCAATTTTACTAATTACAGCAATTTTACGGCAATTTTTTTAAAAACACAATTGTTTATGGGGAGATTCAAGATTATTTTGCTCGAACTAGCTGGAGTACTGATCTTTCACGTTTAAAAAAGTATTAACGCAGTTAGTTTTCTAGTGGTGAATATTCAAGGACCTTGAATCATTTTCAAAGATTCTTCAGACCTGGAATTTTAAATTCATAGACTTTCCAGGAACCGCGGCAAATGTTTCGGTAGATAATAAATGATTTGCGGTCGCCCAATGTTTACTCTTCTTTGTACTTCATTCCTTTAGAAAGGACCCTTCCAAGACTGCTTGACGGATTACCTGACCAGCGTACGGAATGTTGAGCGCCTGACCGGAATGAACTTCTTTCCTGATCTGCCAGCGGCCGAACAAACCAGGATCAAGGAAATAAAGCCCACTAAAGTGTGGCTTATGGCGTGATATTTAGTTGTTACCCAACGTAACAGAGTCCATGCACGACGTGGATTCGGGATTCCAACCCTTTGGATTCTGGACCCGGAGTCTAACAATCCTTTGGATCCGGATTCTGACCCTCTGGATTCCGGATTCCAACTTTACGAGTTTTAGAGTAAATTATCTCTAGTCAATTTTGATACCCCGCTCCAGACAAAAATTCGACTTTCAAGGGCCTAAAAGTACCAAATTGCCCCAAATCGCTGCCCCGTTTTAGAAACAGATCAAACTTTTGCACGATATGATACCCCGTTCTATCATAAACTCTAAAATGTATACCCTGTTTGGCGTCACATGTCCGTATAGCCAATGTAGGGTAGTACGTGTCCTCCAGGCATGTATCATGATGTCTGTATCGTGATGCGTCCGTGTATCGTGGTACGTGTATTGTGGGCCACGGATCGTGGGGCAATATTGCGGAGGGGTTGGCGCAGTGGTAAGATCTCTGAGTGCCTCCCAACCCTAAGGTCCCAGGTTCAAACACCGGCCTTGATCGAGGGTTGAACATTTGTGTGACCTTCTTTCCCGCTAAAGTTCACTCAGCTTTCCATCCTTCCGAGGTCGG
>JANVCJ010080020.1:0-11394 GCA_026413505.1 Epizoanthus ramosus | reverse complement strand
TTGTTCTTGTTGTTCTTGTTGTTCTTGTTGTTCTTGTTGTTCTTGTTGTTCTTGTTGTTCTTGTTGTTCTTGTTGTTTTTGTTTTTGTTGTTGTTGTTCTTGTTGTTCTTGTTGTTGTTGTTCTTTTCAATTTAGATGGCAGAAAAATATGTGAGAGAGTTGTATATCATCGTTTGGAATAATGCTCATTAAAAATGAAGACTGAACAAAATGAAGTAATTAATATTTATATATATTTTATGATATTTGAATCTTTTATTTTCCAGTGTCTGGAACAGGTTTCCACTTGATGAAATCAGGAAACTCCTCGTGGGAAACTATTGGCACTTGGAAGTGTTGTGGTTTCTGATCCGGACAAGTTGAAGTTTCTAAATTGTTGAGAACTCTTAGCATGTGTGTGATTGGTTTGTACTCAGTTATTTGGTTCAAGCCACAACTAAGTCTGATCAACATGCTGTTGTGTACGAGAATATTATAATACTTTATACAAGCTATCTTACCTTTTTCTTGATATAGTTTCAAGTTGCCCATTTCTAAATTCAGCTGCATGATGATACGAAATAAGGGAACTTGATATGCAGCTGAAGGAACAGCATGTATTCAAACTGCAAAGTAGTAATTTTCTAGGGTTTCTTGCAATAAGAATTTCGAACATTAACAAATGTCGATTTGACACGATTTTTAACTGCATATATTCTGTGGATACAAAGCAAAAGAAATAGCCAGTATTTGTAAGTTTTTCATTTTGAGATAGTACTTTGTGTATCTACAGTGGTGGATTCTGATGGATTGTTCAGAATCGTATTTGGGGAAGTAAAGGGAAAGTGTGTGTCAAAAAAGCCGCGACATTTTGACTCACTTGTTCTGAAATAAATGGTTCATTATTCTCTGTGGAATCTTGTGATCTATACATTCCATTTATTCCAGAATACTGTAACGCTGTCTTTTGCGATTTCTACAAACGTGAAATTCACGTTTTTAAATAATGCATTAAAATCGTGCTCCAAAATCCGATGTCTTCACACATGAAGATATTGTCACATTACCACATGAAGGTTCGACTTTTGATCGGCTCAGGTAAATGCTGTTCATACCAAACGGAAGATCTTCAGTGATGATGATAGTTGTGTAGTGGTGTATGCTCAGGACGCTGAGGTGATCATCGGATTGCGGCGTCCCAGCGATCGCTATGTAGTGTTTCCGTATGACCGCTAAGATCACCGATAAGTTAACCAACTCTATCCAGCCAGGGATGGTGATCATCGTTAAGATTAATGTACTGTATAATCACTAAGATCACTTGAACGATGGCGATTGGCCCTCCGATCACCATCTAGTGTTTCCGTATGTTCGCTAAGATCACCCAAACGATGGCAATTAGTCCTCCAGTCACCATCTAGTAGTCTCTAGTGTTTTCATATCATCGCTGAGATCACCCCAGAGCTTCTGATTGGTCATCCGATCACTATCTAGTGTTTCCGTATAATCGCTAAGATCACCCCAGCGATGGTAATTGGTCCTCCGATGTAGTGTTTGCTTATGATCACTAAGATCACCCCAGTGATGGCGATTGGTCCTCCTATGTAGTGTTTCCGTTTGATCGCTAAGATCATGAGGTTAACACAACTCTATCCTGTCAGTGCATATGATCGCAAGCAAAGATTGCGTAGTGCATTATTTTAGTGTGTTCCGGGTGATCCTATTGATCTCCTAAGGAAAACAAGCTTAAGGTTATTTTCCTCGGTATTATCAACTCCGTTATTTGAACGAATGGAATATCTTTTAAATCACTGCCGCTTTCAAGACTTGGTTTTCTCAACAACATGCAAAATGCAATATTCTCTTATTTACAAATGTCATATAACAAAAAATATTGTCAAAACATTCGCCAGCTTTTCGCGTTAAGTACTACTTGATATGCATTATGCATGTCAACTAGTTTTTCATTATGATGAGAATGTGGAATTGATTCTCTAGTGAAAATCGCTTTTTCAAACTAAGTCTTTGTTCTCAAATCAAACGTTTCCTGAGAGAATTTGTGGAAATAAATTTAAATAGATTAATCATTGATCAACACCCATGTCTGAGATTTACCGGTAAAATAAATTCAATATCAAGCTTCGATATCCTAGCAATGAATATAATTGAGTTTGTCACAGAGTCGCTTGTAAACTTTCATAAGTAATTTAGGTAAATGTAATTTAATTTAATGAAACACATCTAGTTCATTGGAGAAATATGAGTAAATGAGAAGGTATTTCGGCCGCACTAATTAAAGTGCGTAATCTATTTATCATTACTTTCAGTCTAAATTAAAAACTAAATGTTGTAAATAACAGCCAAATTTGTTCGCATACAAGTTGAAAAAGGAATTTTCCAGAACCGAGATAGCAGACAAACCTTGAACAAAAGTGTTGGTTTTGTGACCGAAGTGGCAGGAGAGACCTGGGAACAAATATTTACTTGCACTGAGTCTAATAAGAAGTCTGACAAATCCCATGCAAATATAAAGCGAGAATTGTTTGAAACAATATCACGGTGGGATTCGAACCTAGGACTTCCTAATTACTAGCAGGCTGCTCTACCATCTGAGCAACACGGTCAGGGCCCGGTGGTTCGAAAGTAGGTTGACTTTACCCCAGGGTTAGGCCAGATTTCAAATGGAAATGTCTTCATCTAGGAATACGTAAACCGGTACCAACTAAGTAGTCTTGACGTAACTCAGAAACTAAATTATATGAGTCCAACATGTCAGCCCAAATCGGTCTACAAGGAAGTAAACCAAACAGCAGGTTAAAATTTTAACTCTGGGTTAAGCTTAACCCACTTTCGAACAACTGGGCCCAGGATGGGAGCATCGGAAGACTACTGGAGGTAAATTAAAGATGTTAGACCTTGATTAACATCGGATCAAATAAACGATGCACGGAAACAGGAAGAGAATCAATTATGAGTCTGTATATGGACTGGTAACCTTTAACGATGAACTAGCTAGGATGATCCACAACGGGTACATAGTTACTGTAAACTCCTGAACTCGTCCTTATGTTTTCATAGCTATTCCTTCACAAATGAAAACCGAAAACTGCAAAGATCTGTGTTTTGGAAAAATCAGCTTGTTTCAAAACTTTCCGTTTTCAATTAAATCGGCATTGTCTCAGTTGTCTCCGTGGGGGCTGTACATGTTATAATTTCAGTATTGCACAGTATTTGTACATAATATAGGCGAAGTCTCCTCCTGTTGTATGTATATATAAGGACGCAAACATTCCTTTGATAAAAAATCCCCGGCTGTTCCCGTACAATAATGTAACAGCTATGATAATATGAAGCAACACTGAAATGAATAACACACACTCGGGTGTGTGTCGCCATTATATTTTAGTACATGTACACCCCCCCCCCCCCACTCCCTTAGGCCATAGAATGTTCAGACGAATAGAACCGTCTAATACCTGCGTAAGCAGATGGTGTGCTGCGAGTAGAAACGGATAATTTCTCATTAGCTGTGGGAGATCGTATCGACTGATCTAGCCTCGCACACACCAACTTGATGAAATTTTGATTAGTTCTTAACCTGCAATTACTTCGCTTGATATTGTTTGAAAAGCAAATATTAATAATACCGAATTAACGAAGAGTAAATCGCATCTCGGTGAATCATTCACCAACTAGACTGCTATAATTTCTACAACTAAACTTAACAAGAAAAGAAACAACTGTACATATAAGAACTACAATCCATAAACCGTTTGCTAAATTAATTTGTTGTATGATAGCATTCAGTAATATCTCAGAAAATACCACAGTTGGCAGTTATTAATATTTTAAACTTAGTCATCAAATTAATATTTTGTTCTCAATGAAAACAAATGATTTTTCCTTATCTTCCAAACGTTTGCGATAATGAAATGTCCTTAACTTGTTATAAAATAAGGATCTTTATTTTGTACATATATCACCTGTTTATTTAAAGTATCAGTGTTGAAAATCCCATTCTGCAAAGACTGGCAATTTTTAATGAATTGGCTCACACTGCAAAAATAATAGATTCACGCAGTTACATTTTAGTGGGTACAATCAAAGACGACATTGTATTTGAAGCATTTTCATTGGAACGTACGACTATGGCAAGGTATATATGATTTAGCATCACACCAAGGGTTGAGAGGGACGCGCGTTCTGGAGAAATTTCATCTGTCAAGCGGTACGGGTGAGGTATGGGGTTGTAAACACAAGCCTGGATCAGCTGGGATGTCCGAGTTTACTTTGCCTGACGCTTTGATAGTGGCTCTGCGCTCCCTCCATGTTTCCGAGCAACCACGGAACTGGGAATTTAAAAGTTCAGGAGATTCATTCATTGTAATTCTCGAGTGGCCAAAAGCCCACAAATACAAAGCAAAAAAGTATTCTTTCAAACATAAAGCTGCAGGGTCTGATATTCAAACTGACCTCCAACTCTCCAAAACCCATCGACAAGACAACAAAATCAACTCGCGCGTCCTTTCTCCTTACAGAAACGATACGATAATCGACAACGAAGTTCGAGAGGTGTTTTCTTCTACGCAAGAGAATGAGACACGGAAATTAGAGGTTTCCAAAAGTTACGAGGAAGAATACAAAAAAGGCTCGCCTGTTCAAGCTCGTGACAGAAGAAACACGATATCTGATGATCAACATCTGTATCCTCCCAAACACGAGGACGCAGATGACGATATACTGAAATTTAAGCTTGAGAAATACTTTGAACAGGAACACACAACACAGTCGCCTGCAAGGACTCCTGGTGGAGGGAGCTCAGCTGGAGATATATCTTCTACTAAACATGAAGCAACAGATAGTGTAACAGAGAGATCCAAACACTGTGTACAAGAATACAAACCTCATCCCCCCGCACGGGCTGCTAATGATGAAAGCGTCGCATCTGAAGTTGTGGAAATGTATTCTGCTCAATACGAAGTAGTAAAGGGTGTCACACAGAAATCAGAATTTTCAAAAACCAATGAGCTAGAATACAAGACTTGCACGCCTACACGAGGTCCCGATGTTGGGAGAACAAGGTCTGTTAGTGAACCTAAAGGAATGCATTCTGTTGTAAATGAAGTAGTAAAGGGTGTCATGCAGAAATCAGAACTTTCCAAAACTGATGAACTAGAATACATGACTCGCACGCCTACACGAGTTCCCGATGTTGGGAGAACAAGATCTGTTAGTGAACCTAGAGGAATTCATTCAGTTATGAAATACAAGGTAGCAGAGAGCGACACAAGGAAAACTGAACTTTCTAAAATCTGCGAGCAAGAATACAAGATTGATGACACGCCAGTACAGCTTCCCGATGTTGGAAACACAAGATCCCTCAGTGAACTTGGAGAAATTTACCCTGCCAAACACAGAGACTACACACAGAAGTTAGAGTTCACACAACGCCACGACCAAGAATACAAGACTAACTTGACAGTTCGGGCTCCTGATACTAAGAGCATAGCAACTGAATATCAAGAACTAGAGAAATTCCAGAAAAAAGAAATGAGTGCAACAGCAATGTCCCTAGAAGAACACAAAACAAAACCAAGTTTGGGTAAAGTAGATACCCCAGCGAAAAAGCATTTCGAAAGCATTGAAAGACCTAAAAAATCCAGAAATGGAAGGAAAAGCCCTCCGACCAGTACCACATCGTCATCTGAACTTTCTGTGTCGCTACGCCATGTTCGCTACAGAAAAACCAGATACAGCAAAGCAAGACGGCCATCCCAGAAAGATGCATCAGATACAACTGAGAGTGTCATTCAGACAAACAGTGAGAGCAGCCTTGCAGATGACCAGAGCAACAGTTCTGGCAAAAAATTCAAACAAAATGGTTTCCATGGTGACAGCGGAAATGTTCGCGCCAAACCTGCCAGATGTTGCTGCAGCCAAAAGTTTTCAAGAAAAGAAGACGCCATCCATCATGTTCTTTTCGAATGTCCAGTTAGCGTCTGTTTTCGTGTGTATCTAGATGTCAAAATTAATCGCGTGATTGATGGGTGGGAAAGCAAGGGAACTAAGATCATGGGCCGAGAGTGGTGGCAAATGTACAGAACAGGAAACTTTCCAGATGTGGACAAACGCTCCCCACTACTGGAGGAAATACAAACCATTATAAGTGACTTTGTTGAAAAGGTTTCAAACGAGAAGTTTTCAGATAAAGAAGGCGGACACTTCGTTCTCGTGGAAGGTTTGGAAAGCTTGCCCTCCATCTTGAATTAATATTATATTTACTGTGGAACAACTAAACGTAAAAAGCAGCCGTTTGCAGAAATATCTCTTCATGAAGTGTATCTCATATCTGACACAAAATACATAAACACGATTCATTATATCTTCTTAAGAGGAATTGTGGATCTGCATGGCACACTTTAGTATATTGACTGCGGTATAACCGTATAGTTTATGGTAAATAATACATGTTAAGCTGATTTTAAACCTTGCGAAGTTTTATTCAAACCTTGATAATTGATTAATATTAACAAAGGAAGTCGAATTTTAAAATAATAAACAATTCTGAGTTTACAACAACGAAAATAATTGAGTTCACCATATGTCTATTTTTCACAAATATTGTGGGTTCCATTAAAAATGAAGGAGACCGTTTAGTTTTGATTGGTTGAGAAACAGTGTCGGGCTTAAAGATAATGCTTTGGCCGATTCACAGATTAGAATGAAAAATTTAACAGTTGATTTTGACGGAAGCAATAACAAATAACAAATAATGAAATATCGAAATAGGATTGCTAGCAGATTCGCCGGCATTGACATAGAACGTGTGGAATGACTGAATTTCAACTTCCTAGAGATATCAGGGACATACTAAACTCCCTTGAGCTGCGTGTTACGCCAAGCAACTGGAATTTTGAAAGTAATTCTAATTCGTATGTTCTAACAATTGCATGGCACAAGACAACAGAAAGTAAAGTTCAGCGAAGAACTCTCCAAACATGTTCTGCCGATGGATGCTCGAAGGAAGAAGACGAAGTGAAAGCAACAAGCCAAGCTGCGTCCCAAACAAGCTTTGGAGATGATGGGCCTTACGTCAGTTGTCGCAGTTTGAATAAAAAAGGACAAACATCAAACTTTGTGAGAGAAAGACGGGACGTTCAGCACCGAAGAGCCGAGACGTGCAAGACGTGCAATGACAAGAGCAATATAGCTGACCTGAAAGATGTTGCCAGCAAACAAGTTGAAAACGAAGAAAAGTTTCGTTCAGTTTCTAGTCCAGTCTCTGTCTCTTGTTACACGGCAAATGTAAGTTTCGGAGATGGTTCAGATACACAAATGATAACGGACTCTATAAACAACAGACGGACAGTACCCAGTTGTTATGGTAACAGATTTCGTTCTAAAAGAGCCAGGTGTTCGTGTGGGGAGGAATTCTTTATCAAGGAAGAAGCTATCCGCCATATTCTTTTCAGTTGTCCGGTCAGTCTGTGTTTTCGTATAGACTTGGATATTAAAGTTAATCGAATGATCGATCAATGGAGGGGCGAAGCGATAAGGATTATGGGAAGGAAATGGTGGCATATGTATAAGACCAGTGGTTTCCCGGATGTGCATATGTCATTTCCAGAACACTTATTGGACGATATTGAAACGTTAGTAAACGAGTTCATTACGAGGTCTTCTAAGGAAAAATTATCAGATAAAGCTGGAAAAATGTTTGTTTTGATTGAAAGACTGGAAGATTTGCCTTCTGAAGAACAACTCCTTACACAATAGAACGTGGAACGTTCCGACATTACTCATAACAAAAGTGAAAAACAAACACGAATGGCAGCTGGAAGGCGGCCCGTTATATTTGCCCAAATGTTTTCGAACATGGATTTATTAAAAATGTTTAGTAGCTGCAGCGTAATTTTCAATTTTAATAAGCCGACGATTTATACTAATTAAATGGCTTCATCACGCGTAAAGTTTCAAAACATTTGGCAAATTAGATTAAGCTTCAAGAAGCAAATATTTTTAAAGGAAAAGCTAATTTGCTGTTAAATATAACATTACCATTGCCTTAGTCCAATATCGGCAATTCTATTCACCGGCAAAGCTGACGCCAAACGATTTAGTTTAGTTTGATAAATTCTTGATTTGACTTTCCTACGCAACACAAGAAATATTTTTAAAAACTAGGTAGCTGTAACTGTGAAGATATTTGTGGAATCCAGATTGGCGATCCGCACCACCAAGACAATCACAAAGGGGTAAAAGTGCTTTCCAGCCGAGAGTCCCTTTATTTGAAGTCGTTTGAACAGGTTATTAATTGTTACCATGGATATCGAGCTATATATACAGATCTTCCGTTTATAAATATAAAGATCTTGGAGGGGGTTCTTTGAATGATCCATCGGTCTTTATTGGCATGTTAAATGGTTGTTTATAAGATGGTACATAGTTGTATTATCAATATTTGCAGTAGTATAAGGACAAATATGGCGAATTAGCAAATTCTCCTAACCGATTTAATAAGAATTTTATGGATAGTAGTAAAGAGACGTTAGCAACAAATATTTACTTTGGACGGGAAAGGGCCAAGTACTGATAGCTTCCTCTTTTACACACAAATTGTTTTTGAAAATTTAAATGCATCGTTATTCTTCTACTTACCACTAGTGTAATAACAAAACTGCCGCGGGTTTCTCCAGCATTTTGGTTGGCACGACCAGCCTTAGCCATATAAATAACACGGAGAGCTGGAACAGTGCTCGATAAACTTACGTCAAATAGCAAAATTGAATAAATTTGTCTTGTATTCCGCAATTTTGGAAAAAAATTCTTAGAATTCATTTTAATAATTCTAAAAATGATTAGATGTCAAGTTCATTAAAAAAATTATAATATCTACAATATTTGTAATATTGCGCCATATTAATTGTTGCGAAATAGATCTTGTCGCATCCAATCCACGAAAGTAGAATTTTTATTACTATTAAAATACAATGATTAATTATATTCTATATATATCGTAATCTAACGAAAATAATGAGTAATAGATACTCTCGGTGTCCCAAGACCAGTAACGCCAAACCGAGGCTAGAGGGGAAAGGTAAAGAAACAGCATAGCAACTCGGCACCAAGCCATGACGGATCTAATGGTTCTAATTGTTCTTGGTAATAAACCCTTGAATCTAAACACTGCAAAACTGTGATGCTCCTGGTGGGTCTTAAAGGGAGAGTATCAGATGTATCACGGTATAGGGCATGCGTGCGTAATGCCTCTTCAATACAACAAAAAGAAGTTTTACATGCCATTGCTAAATCAACTGAAACAACGTTTTTGAACAAAAGCCCTTTGATTAAGCACGTTCGGCGGGGACTGATGCATTCGCGGGCTATTTCAATAATTTGTTCTACGGGCCAACACTAAATTCACTTCACAACACATTAACATAATCTGTTTCAATCACCTTTTAAAACAGCCCATCCGACCAAATAGTGTACCGGGAAACACAAGTTTATATTCGAGTTGCTCATATAAGTCATTATTTTTAGCATATATCTCGTTTTTGTCGGATTTAAGAGACATTGCGTACGCATGCGCTATGCCGTGATACTCTCCCTTTAACCTCTTCTGTTTTAAATGAAAAATGTACATGAAGAGCTGAAAGTACACAACATGTGCCAGTCACATCTCAGGTTGAATAATGAAAAAGCCAACAAGTTTCTGTATTATAATAGTAAATTAAGAAATGAACCAGGCTAGTGGAGAAGCATCCCTGAGATTCATGAATGCAAACAGGCTGACGGCACAGAACAATTAATATTAATGCATACATGTGATTCATATACATGTACATGTATTGTCAGTTTAATATTTGCAAAATAAATGGCTGTCAGTTCAGTCAAATTCAAAGCACGGCACGGCACAGCACAGCACGGCACGGCACAGTACAGCATAGCACAGCACAACACAACACAGTACAGCACAACACAGCACAGCACAGCACAGCACAGCACAGCACAGTACAGCACAACACAGTACAGCATAGCATAGCACAACACAGCACAGCACAACACAGCACAGCACAGCACAATACAGCACAACACAGTACAGCATAGCATAGCACAACACAGCACAGCACAACACAGCATAGCACAAAACAGCACAGCACAGTACAGCATACACAGCACAGCACAGCACAATACAGCACAACACAGTACAGCATAGCACAGCACAACACAGCACAGCACTGCACAGCACAGCACAGTACAGCACAGCACAGTACAGTACAACAGAGCACAGCACAGCACAGCACAGCAGAGCACAGCACAGCACAGTACAGTACAGTACAGCACAGTACAGTACAGCACAGTACAGTACAGCACAGTACAGTACAGCACAGCACAGCACAGCACAGCACAGCACAGTACAGTACAGTACAGTACAGTACAGTACAGCAGAGCACACCTCACCACACCAGTCCACAACCCACCACACCACACCACTATCGAACTGCACTGCATCTAGCACAACACAATACAAAACAGGTTTGTTTGGAAAATAGACACCATATATGCATGCAGCAACCTTCACCACTCAGCTTGTTCAAGTTTTCAAAACAGTTCTAACTGCAAGTGAACTCAGTGATTCAAACACAAAAATCAGTGTTCATTGTCTCTAGATTTGTAACTAAATGTATTACATGTACATGTACGTTTACAAAAGATTATGAGCACATGGGAAACTTGAATATTTATTAATTTGAGCTTCTAAAACGTGCATGACAACATTCAGTTAACTTACAATGATTCCCTTGTGGTACCACCAGGCCTGTGGGCAACAACAGCAGTGCAATCATAATTAGACAACTGTAATATACAGTACATGTACATCCAAATATTTAAAGTTTAACCTTGCACATATACATGATTGTATAATTATAATTCTTGAAGAAAATTGCTGAATTTTGATGCACTGGGTCATACATTTATACATGTACATGTACCCTCTTAATTTGCACAACATTTGAGAGTAGGTCACATTCTAGCAGCTGAAAGCTGCATGATCAATTGATCAGCAGTAATGAAAGTTTATTGTGGTTAATTATATTTTGTTTGATCGTGGTCACCTACATGAACTGTCAGAAAAATAGCCAAGTGGGGTCCCTGGGAATTTTACTCTTTGATTTTTATACGACAGGGAATTTTAGTTCCAACAGAAAATTGTTCCTATGAGGCTGACATAATTTCCCCTTGCACTTTATTCTTGGGGCAAATTTGGCCTGATTATATAATTGGTGTATGTTAAATATTTCAAGACTTAATGCACAGTACTTAGCAACCTTATAACAACATTTTATTAACCTTGACTTTTACAAGACATCGGTTCTAATTAGGAATTGTAAAGTACATTAACAAAAAATA
>JANVCJ010080009.1:0-11395 GCA_026413505.1 Epizoanthus ramosus | reverse complement strand
CACTTCCATCCGCGCCATCCTGCACATAAATTCAAAATCCTTAATTCTGTTTTATTTGTTGGAACATTTTAGATATACAGAGCTTTCTATTTGATGAAATTCGGTCTTAATTTGCAAAGCTGAGGTACTTCCATATTTCAGTATTTTGATGCGACCCAGCCCCTTTAAGTAAACATTGCAGTGCACCTCCTATACAAAGCTTCGTATGCAACTATTGCTTATTTTATGTCTAACCTCATCAGTAACGCATTTCCTCTTTTTGCAGTCGTTTGTCACGTGCTCAATGGGTATTCACCAAGTAGGATTTGTGATGATTTGTTTCGGTGTGACAGATGCTGCTTTCTCGTTCCTGTTGGGAAAATTGACCCAGTACACGGGCAGAATTCCCATCTTCATCGCGGGGTTTCTGGTGCACCTGACGGTACTGATCACCCTCCTCGCGTGGCGATTAGACCCGCATCTCACGGGAGTCTTCTATGTTATCGCAGCACTGTTTGGATTCTGTGATGCTATCTGGCAGACCCAGATTAACGGTACGTCAGTTGGTCGAAATGACTGACTATTTACGAAACCGGGAATTTATTTTATGTGGCCTTGTTACTCAATGTTAGTTATTACAATCACAGTTAAGATATATGAGAGGTAAAATTTTTTAAAAAATACCAAAGCTTAAAATTAAACAGCAACGTTTCGGTCAGTTTAACTGTCCTTCATCAGGCGCTAAGATAATTTAGGGAATTTATGGCCTGATGAAAGACAGTTAAACTGACCGAAACGTCGCTGTTTAAACATTTTAACCTCAGAGAATCCTGATTTAAGTTTAGTATTTTGCATACAAACTCTTGGTGGCAATGAATAAAATTTCAAAATACCAAAAAAATGTGTTAATAATAAGCTTCGGATAAATAAGGTCCTGTGACTTTGGAGGGGTGATATTTTGATCAGCAGTAAAACTAACATTTTAATTAATTTCTTAAATATTTTCAAGTTACTTTACAAGAATTCAACAAAGTTTTGTCAAAATGTTTGCACACCAGTGCAGTGAGAGAAAGGAAACGCCTGCAGTATTGATGTACTATTACCGGTTAAAGAAAACAAAACTAGAATGATTTATAATTATAACAGCGCACTTTCAAATATTGTACACACAAGCCAATCAAGTTCAGTACATACCTGTGGCCGTGTTGGCAGTGTCAAGATTCTTTTTCATCTCTGCTCCATTGTCGTCAATTTTCGTTTGGTTTCCAGCCCGAGGACACTTGATATCGGCAACTTTGTCACATTCTGCGGTGCATACGGTTTGTTTCTCCACTATGCGTGTTTCCATTTCTTGTTTCACCGCAGTTTTGTTCTGCTGCTCTTGGGAAAAACGTCTGCCCAGCCTTGTTTGTTTTCGGCTTTCTTCCGTTCTTTTACGCAAAGACGTTTTATTACTTGGGACAGTTTCCGGAGGTTTGCGGTAAAAAGCGCAAAGTAAATCCACTCTGTGTCCTTTTCTCATTCGTTTTGCTGCATGTGGAGATTTCTCAGCTAATTTGATATCCCCTTCATATTCATCGTCGCTTTGCTGAATACCTTCTTCAATCTGAGCGAGATAGGTATCGCCAGTTTTTTCTCTGTGCCCCACTGGTCTCTCAACTGTTTGAGTTTTCTGTATCACCGGAGGTTCTTTCCTCTGTTCTTGGAGCAGAGATCTTTCAAACTGTAGTTTACAGAGCTGCATGTCCCTTCTATTTATGCGGCTTTTTCCGTTCTACAACGCAAAGCCGTCTTACTTTTCCCAACGATTTCCTTAGATTCAGGATAGATAACACACAGCCGCGTATCCACACTGTGAGTCGCCTTCGGAGTTTCTCAATTGGTCAGAGTTTTACGCATTTGTCCTTGGCTAATTCTGATTCTTAATTTGTCTTTTTTAGCTTCTCAAATGTCGCAGCGAATTATCGTCCGAAGCTGTACTACATCTGATAACAAATCTCAGTTACTCGCGGTTTCCTAGCGATGTGCTCACGTCATAATGAACGCCGATTGGTCAGTAGAGGAAACGCGCGCTCACTCTCTGGGTAAACGTTTGGCTGCGCGCGGATAGGTTCACATGGAGAGAATATATATTCAGTTCATGACTACAGTAACTATAAACTTATCATAACGAACCAACCCCATACGGTATACAGGCGTCTCGGTACGTCAAGTTCTGATTTAGAGCACTATATATTGCGGGTCTTATATTTTATACAATTTCAAATGATGCTATTTCATTTAAGTTCAGTCCTGTTATTTGCCCGCATTGTAGTGTTGAAACCTGGAAAGTCGCGCATACACCATCTTTCGGGCCCGCAGCCTTAACTGCTATAACCGTTCTAATAACGGCTGTTAGATGAAAACCTCTGAAAACTAATTGTCAAACTAAGGTTGGATTATTGTTTCCAAGTCCAATCGAAGCCGATCCCTAGATCGCTGGACCGCAGCTGACTTGCAAGTTCGAACCGGACCGAACAATGTCAGTGCTATATACAACTACATGCATAGTATCTTTGTAGTGTTCTTTTCTCTGTATTTACATATTATCAACAAGATGTTACTAGGAATAAAGTCGTGAAATTTGTTCATTTTACGACTTCATTTAACTTCTAATTGCGATAGAGAGAAATCAAGAATTTTATGTAATTAGTCAGTGCCAGCCAACCGCCCGCGTTATGTACCCTAGGGATTTTTGCGGGTATATCCTGTAGATGTAGAGGAAACACAAGACGCGGCCTTACCTTTGTGGTCACAGATATCGTAGTCAAGGGGTAAACTCTGTCGTACAACCGCTCGACGTAGATAACCGATGGCCGCCATGTTGAACAAGCCGTGAACAAGTCTGGTTTGAATAGATTTGATGCATGAACGTTTTAGCAATGCATGCGTCAAATCGTGTCAAATACCAACGTGCTTAAAATGTCTCATTCATTTTCGTTTTTGTTACAATAACTGAAATGGGGCACGGGGAGCGAATTGAGACAATGCAATTAGTTCTTATACAACAAAAATATTTTGTATGCACATTAGCTTTTGGGATCGCATTGTGAAATTAATATCGTCTTCAATAACTTTCTTCAAGTTAATAAACTTTTTTAAAAACAATTTTAAAAATCTAATTTATCCCACTGAAAAATTCACATTTTTAGAACAATGTACAGACACCGTAAAATTCTGGGCACAGGACTAAAATTTAAGCCACGCCATTAGATTCTATGCCTCAAAGACAACTGGCGTGGGTTAGTCTGCGGAACGAGTTACTGATTAATGTTTTAAAAATCATTGAGTGATCAGTGATAAATATGAGAGGTTCAGAGATGCAATGTAAAACCAAGCTTAATCCTTGAATAACGGTGCCAATCGTCTCTTGAGAAACAGGGAACTGAACTGCACTCGGCTAAATAAACAATAAAATCAGACCTGTAACTGCTTTTAATTTCAGTTAAGGCATTTGTTAACAGTGCAAGTATATCGCTGTCGTTATAACAACAACAACAACAACAACAACAACAACAACAACAACAATAACAACAACAACAACAACAACATCAACAACAACAACAACAACAACAACAGCATCAACAACAACAACAGCAACAACAAGAACAGGACAGGTGGAGTATAAATTTAAAATTTCTTTATTTTCTGATTCCACTCAGTTCCCCGTACACTGTCCACTTCATTTCATCTCGCCCGACCCGCTACCCCTGGGGCTTGGTCTCGGGAAAAGTAGCGACGTTGTATTACTTCCAATTTTATGGACTGTGGATATAATGCAGTTCCATTACAAATGATTTCTGCGCCCTGGGCGCCAGAGATTATCTCCCTCACAACGCCGAAACGGCTCCCTCGTGTCTTCGGCACTCGGGCTCGTCCTGTGGCCTCGCGCTCGCTGTTACGCAATGAGCTAGATAACCTCTGGCACCAAGGGTAACGAATTCTGCACTAATATCGAAAAAGCCCTGGGATGTTAGTTAGTTATTATGCCTCTCCTTCTAGCGTGCGTTTATTTCTTGTTTCGGGGATGGTTCTTGAGCTCGACAGGTTTCATGTCTATACTCTGAATTTCAGTTGTAATAATTATACAAAACTCCTTATGAACCAGTAAAGGCCTAGGGCTATAGGTGCAATTTTACGTTATTCTTTATGTTTTTAAGATTTTCTGTTCATTCAGCAAAGTCCTATGCAGCCTCGTTGCCAGGACCAAGCGCGCTCACATGCCTTTGACAAATTTAATTGATATCCGGAACTGACTCTTCCTCAGGCTCTTCAAACGGATCAAACCGCGAGCGTAAAAACTGCGAGGCGCTGAGCACAAGCTGTAAGCAAGCGAGCTGTGCGGGGGCTGACGGGAAGATCAACAATAAAATGATTCGCTTTTTTTCTTCTTCCAATCTTTCCTTGCCCCGCCCAGGGAATGAGGCTGGTCTTTGTGATAGCAAAAATAAATATAATAATAATAATGATAAACAACTTTATTAACGTGTCTTCGCCTTCTACTAGTGTTTCTTCATGGAACAACTGTTCAAATTGAGATGATGTCTCACAGTATCATAACTGCGCAGATCAGCTTTGTCTTCTCGTGTGAAAGTTGTTGAGCTTTCCTATAGCCAAATGACACGGCATCGTGTCATGTGTGAGAGTTCTTGAACCTTCAACACAAGTAGTATACCGTATCCCATATTCAGGGGACGTGTTATGTGTGACAGTTTCATGTGCTTGTCAAGGCACTCAGCAGGTTATTTCATATCTCATGCACAGAGGGTGTGTTATGTGCAAGAGTTCTTGAACATTCAAGGCAGCCGTGATCTCACACTCCATGGACCATGTACAGAGGGCATATCACGATGACTCTTTATCAATCTAGGTAACACTCGCATTCACTGATTCGGAACTTCTCTCCTGTCTGTGATGTGCATCGGAATACGTCTGGAGCGAAGAAGTGCCGACTCTCTTGTTCCTAACATATTCCTTTGGCTTCTGCTTGCTCGGACCTGTCGCATGTTTGAATCATGGATCTCTGTGTCGATAAACCCGCTGTCGGAAGAATATGTGATCTCTTTCATTCGCCGCCGACGCGCCTAAAAAGGGAAACCCAATTCACGCGTTACCGAGTGCCAACAGTTAGCTACGGACTTAGTACTCCGTATCCCTACCCCTCCCCCAGTAGAAGATTACTAGTCAATACTTAGACGAAAGTGTGTGACTTATGTTGGCCGTGAATATTCATGATCAGTACTGCATTGTTTGTTTTTAAAAAGGGAACGGAAACGAAAATGTTTCGTGTAAGCTATTGCATGAAATATGACGGGTTGTAATCATATTTTCAATGTTTTCCGTGTTCTTCTCGATCATGTATAACAGTTCCCGACATAGTCGACATACCCAGTGCATAAAGGCCACATGGGAGCTGGTTGCAAGTCCTTTAGCGGTTTTTTACCAAATAGTCGGTACACTGGTCTAGCAGGTACTTGTGGCAGCTAGACAAACTCAGTCATATCAATTTACACATCAGTTACTAGTTTGTTAGCATAGATATTAAAATATTGCAGGCGCAATAGTAGTGACAAACTACTGTCGAGTTAATTTAAAAGTTTAATCTGTTTTAGCCCCTTGCTTCTCTTGCTGTGTACAGAATGGCGTGTGGATGCTGCCGGGTTTTAGGTTGGTCTCTGTGTGAGATACAGTATCAGCATTGACAGAAGCTTCAGAAAGGCTAAAACTGAGCACGAGCAAGTTTTATAAAATCGATTTATTCAAATTATGTGCAAGGAGTTTTATTGAAATAAAGAGTACTTCGGAACGGAAACGGATTAAGGCCGAGCTGTCTTATTAATGACAAACATCACAACTTAGACTGTTCTAGTGTGGACATACAATTGTAGATGAAACCACATTTGTGTTTTCTTAAAATAAATTTAATAATTTTCTCACAAAAGTGTGGAAAAAGACAAAAAGGAAAAAATTGTGCAAAAAGAGCGTTAGATAGAAATTCTTGTTTAGCAATGCAAAGAACGTAGATGGCAAACTAAAAATTGTGCTTTCAAGATTATCCGTCAAACCATAAATTTAGATAAATGGCTAACATTCCGAGGAAATAATAAATGGAACTTAGACCGATCGCTAAACTGATTTCAAATACCAAAGAATCTTCCAGAATGATTTGTTCCAGAAGACTGCATTTTGTCAACTGTGCCCCCGGTTATAATTTGGTGTACATGATTTAGAAATATTAAATTGATTTTAATAATGAAACATTTTCCATATCGATTATCAGCAACTGATCTGATTCAGTCCATAACTGCATAAGACAAGAAAGTCACAACGAGTCAGAAATCCCTTTTGGTAACGTAGAATTTAAAGTCCACAAACCAATAAATGTAAGTGACTCAAAAATTAACACCACTTACGTTAAATAAGATAGAACTTACTAGTGGATATGCTCTCTTCACTGTTCAAGGACAGGTTCGTTACAAAACTATTCGATGTAACAGCAGCTGAGACATATTAGCGAAACTTACCCGGGATGGTACACAGCCCATGGAAGTGCAATTCCGAATTATTCCTTCAAGAACGAATTTCCAAGCTTGTCTTGCGAATATGTCGGAGCTGAATTAAACACAATTGACCCACGTGCTGGACGACAATGGTGATAGTTTTACATACATCTTACTCCCGCTAAATCAATCGTTTGTGACGTCAAGACGTTTGCGGCAAAACACCTATAGTTCAGTACTACGAGAAAATCGAAAATATTGATTAGCGGTTGAAGAAAAAGGTTTAGAAAAGTATGTTAGCGATTGTTGGTGTAAACACAGGCCAGTAAAAGGTAATGAAAACAACAATATTTTGACTTAAATAAGAAATTTAATTTAGCTATCTGGATAAACATCTATACAAATTACCGCAGACAGGTGGAACTCGCGGGGCGATTTTCTATTTTTTTTGCAACGAAGAGTTACGAAGGAGTGAGCTGTTGTTACTGTTAAAAAAAGTCACTAACAGAAGTCAATGACAAAACAATGATTTAAGCAACGTACATCGAAAGACATGCAGAGTAAATTAGATAAAATGTGAAACTACAACTTCAGTTGCATTTTTTTAAAAATTCTGAATTCATTAGTCATTTTTCTAATATCTATATAGTCAAGGGTGCTTCCTGTCGACTTTCCTGCACGTTACCGACTTATTAAAAGTAACTATCTGTTATATCTTCTATCTGTAAATCAACTCCCGACAGCGAAGCAGAAAGTGGTCAGTCTGAGGTTGGGAGGAGATCTTTGGTCGCAGTGGGGCGCTCGAACCATAGTTACACCAGATTCTTGTAAACCTGATAGACAGCTTTCCTTGGCTATGAACAGTGTAATTTTGTAAACAAACCGTGAGGAACGTAATTGCACTTAGTCATATGTCAGGGACACCACAAGCGATGGCTAGTCCCCGGGCCAGAAATTACGAACGAGCTCCTCTCTTGAACACGAGGAACGAAAGGCTTTAGCTCCTGACAGGCTTGCATCAACATGCGCTGCCTTCGCTCAGTACCATTCTGGATAGCACGTGTTTCTCCTCTCTGCATTCAACCTCTCCTTTTTCTTCAACGATTATGGGACTCTTCGACTGCGCATGCTCACACATATTGCGTCATATCATTCGGATTTGAATCATATTATTATTGAACATATCTTGTTTGATCGGATTGAGAAAGATTACGCAATCATGCCATGATACAACCGTGTTAATACAGACGATTTCGCTTGACTTTCAAATACTAGTAATAGTCATTGCATTGTCAAAGCAGCTTTTTGGTCAATAAAATTTCTGTTCTGATCAATCTTTTGACAGTCAAGCGAAATCTTCTTTATATACAAAAACAGATTAATTCCTAAACCATCAAGCCAATCACAATCTGTCCCAGCCAAACAGCCTATTTCCGAGCAAATCGAGGCCAGGTGGAAAACACTATCTCAGTGATTAGTTCTGTCCAGTCAGTTCTGGTGTCCTCCGGTTCTCCTGATGAAATTGTCACTCACCTCGTACCTCCCAAGGGCCTCATATTCGTTTGCTTTCGAGAACAATATCGTGAAATCAAGAGAATACCGTCTGGATATGATAAAAATATATTTTTAGTGCAAATTTAAGTTATAATTTTACGAATTTCGGGGGGGGGGGGCTTGTAAACGGTGCACTGTTTGGCAAGTTTTTCTTGTCTCGTTACAAATACGTGCGCCTCTACTGAACGCGAACAAAAATTCCAGTTTTCAAAGGCCAGTGTATGTCCACAAACGTTGGTCACCATTCGAAAAACAACTGCTTCCATCTAGTTTGGGAAACTAGTAAAATATTGGATTATTTTGCCCCCCCCCCAGACAAAAAGGTCTAGAGTCGGAAGGTAGGTTAAGGGTTTAATCCATAAATGTCGACTTTCTCGACAGTTCAAGTGTGTTGATGGATTCTTGATGGAAATGAACGGACAGACGTAGCACAAGTCATTGTTTTGTATCTTCTTGTTCTCGATCTATAGAGCGTTTTCACTCAGTCTCCAGAGATTCAAATGACAATTGGTATGGCGGCCATGTTGGTGTACCTAACAAAGGAAAGTAATTATAACTCTATTGTTGAGGTACACCAACATGGCGGCTGTGACATCAGGTGAAAACGCTCTATTGCAGCAACTTACAGTAACGTATTAGAGATGCTATGCCAATAGCAAATGCCTCGTGTTCTTCCGAGTCATGATTTTACTCTTGCAATACGGAGCTAGTTTACGGATCTACATTTTTCTCGTACAGGTAGTTCAGCTAGATTTTATTTTTGTGGTAATTATTTTAAAATTTTAAACAGCAAGAATCAGTTTGGGCGTAAAAACTAAATTCCATGACTTTTCCTGATCTGGAAAGACATTGGCTTTCCACGACTTTGCTTGACTGTGTGAATAAAAATAAAATAAAATAATAACGTAGTGCGCGATACATGACAGCGCCAGATCAACTCAACACACACTTCATGTATGTAATGATGACTTTATTTTGCAACTTCCAGCCGCTGTAAAGAGGCAGGAATAATTAAATACTATAGAATTTTCATCTCGGACATACAAACAGTGAGCCATTCTAAACATGCGCTTTATGACTGATCTGCGAGTGCTTTGTACGGTTCTTAATGAATCTTGAGAATTTTGCCAGGAGTAACGTTCGCTCCTAGATATATACAAATGCTAATAAATACCTTTTTCAATATAGACAGTGTTATTGCGGGACTGCAGCTACCAAAATATAGCTTCCAATCACGCCATAGGGAAAATGAAAATGTCTCGAAAACCCCCGATAGTAGTTTGTAGGTTGTCTACACAATCGTAAACTAAGAGCAGTGAATAACGAACCAATTATTACTATTATTTGTACAAAATCCCTTCCCAATCTGGAAATTACCGATAAGGTTTACGGACTATCTGATAATGTTTCAAGTACCACTAGAAAAATACTCTCCAACGCACAACATATATTACATAACCGATTAGTGCCAAAGAAGTCTACAGAGTCGAATAAACCAATATCCGAAGAAACTAGCCAGCTTTAAATCAATATTCCTTAGATTTTAGTTACAGAAATCTTACAAATATTGAGTAATATTTGGAAGACCCCACTCTTGACGTTTTTAAGGCGAAATCGCTTGGTTGTGGGTGAAGTGGTAAAACCCTGAACTATGCTGTACAGAACACTACCTCTCCCTCGCTCTTCAGGGGCGTGGTGTTGGGCACTTTCAGTAAATTCTACGTTTAAGTATCTATCCAACTGTTGTCCTAAGTTTTCCCGAGCGCGCAACTGCTTGAAACACACTATACTATCACCTCAACGTGCTTGTTTCCAACGTGCTTGCTAGAACTGGTTTGGTTAGTACTGACATAATGTTAGTTTGAGGTCTCTGTCAACGAAAGGCTACCGAGATAACCAGGACACTGGTGTTCCTGTTACTCAATCATCCGTGATGGTAATAACCACAGCTGAATCGGACGACGTGCTGTCCATACATTCACTGTAGGTGTTCCGCTCCTCTCTAGCGTCTGCGAAACTCGCACAAGGTGTCGGGGATGTGGGCGTGGTAGCACAGGGCGTGGTGCTGTCCACATCAATGTTTTCTGATTCTGGGGATGGAGCGAGTGCAGTTGTCCTTGCTGAACCGCATGCACACGAAGGGCATGAGTATGCGTCCATCTCCTCTGCTTGTGCAGGGCTGAGATGTACACATATGAGATGGTACCACTGTTGACACAGGTCACACTGCACCCAGCCCACCTCGTCCCCTGATGGATGGGAACATGTCTTGGCGGCACACGTGTCTTCCTCGTCCTCGTCATCATCTTCTATTTCTACCACGTCCTCTTGCTGTTGTTGTTGTTGCTGTTGTTGATGCTGCTGCTGCTGCTGTTGTTGTTGTTGCGCATGTGTTATTACTTTCTCTCGCAGTTTTTCCCTCCGACGGCGTTTCTTTGTTACTTCAGCACCAGCACTAGATGCATCAAGAACTGTAGCAGAGGGCAGTTTGAGTTTCTTGACCTTGAGAGGCTTGGTAATCGTTATCTGGCTACTCGCACTGCTGCTGCTGTCTTCTTCTGGTTTCTTCTTACGCTTTCTCTTCGGTTTCTCTCGTTCCATTTTCATGTCCATCACCTTCATATACAACCAGAAATAACCACAGTTAGCTGGATCATCACACGCCTTACCGACCGCGTTGGAGAAATATACCAAAAACATGTACTGTTTATCATGAAATTTCTAAGCAAGAAAATAGTAAAGTAACACGGGCTATTGCAGGCTTCACACAAATTATTATTGAGAATGTAAGAATTTATTTTATATTACATAACATATGTGAAATATATGTAAAGCACCTCTGGACACTATGGTAGAGGCGCTATATAAATTTATTATTATTATTATTATTATTATTATTAGTATTAGTATTATTATTATTATTATTAGTGTTGTTGTTGTTATTATTATTATTATTATTATTATTATTAATATTATTATTATTATCGGTCTCAGGGTAACCATTTACATGAGAGTTTCAGAAATAAACCCAGAAGGAGACGACTCTTTTGAATGTTGATGTTGCCGGGTGCTGGACCGGGTAAAGCCAGACTGGTTCGGCAGTTTTTCCCATGTTTCTTTTCACGACCGCGCGAAACGCGGCCGTATATTAATTCCACAAAACATGCACGCTGTTTCCGCTGACAAAAGCTGAGACTATTCACCATAATTGAACAATGGCCTCAATTGACATACATACTGCTACCTAACTACCACTTTCCCTTGCGCATGTTTGCAAATCATACCGCTGATCAGTAATTTTAATCGATTTAAAAATCGATCGA
>JANVCJ010079998.1:0-11396 GCA_026413505.1 Epizoanthus ramosus | reverse complement strand
CCGGTGCGAAAGCTCATCCCAAAAGTTATCGAGACGGATCGGAAGACCGTGCTTTTGAATATTAGAAGAATTGCATCAACACATAAACGAATGGCTTCTTTCTTATTTCCAAGACACATTTTCATGTTTTATGCGTGACAGTATAACTGAATAAAGTTACTACAGAAATTAATATTAGCATTGCGGTTTTGTCTTCAGACAAATGTTTTTGAGAGACCGTAATAAAATTAGGATTAAGGTTTTGGACAAATTAAACAAAGCGTAGGGCAAACAAAATTTCCAAGTAGGTTCCTTGAATGACAAGTGGCCAAATATTTTACCAACCCCGTTATCGCTACTCCACAATTCATCGTTTATCTTTAACATCGGCCTCATGTTGAGGTTCATTGTTGCGTGACTTGTCAGAGAACATTCGTGTGAGAAGACTGAGAAGGCTGAAGGATCACTCTCGAGACTGTCGAGTTTGACTTAGAAATATAGCGTCGGTTGGCTCAACTTTCAAAGGCAAGTTTAGACTGACACAAATGACTACTGAGAAATATTGTGAAATGTTCAATTTTAGGCGTGCGATTCATCGCACGCCTGGCGCTCTTTACGCGTGTGCGGAGGCGTGCGCGTGTGATCGCACGCGTCTCATTGAAAGGCTTGACTGGATTATGTATTCCTGTCTATGAAGAAACCAATTAAATTTATATTTTGGCTTAATCATTGGCTGGTTAATGTTAACTGACTTTCAAGCAACTGGGCCTAGAAATTTAATTACAAGATTCCCCTTTTAAATAAATAATACATTTAGTTAATAGTAAACTTATTAATTTAATAATAATAATAATACCGTAATTTATGATAATAATACAAAACGTTTAATAGCAATTTCCAGTAGGTGGCTATTCTGAATTTTTGCTAACACATGAAAAATTGAACTGTACTACCGTAATCTATCTAGAATATATATATCTTTGAAATTTGTTGTGTTTTGATATTATATTTTAATATGCACATTGATCTACTTCATAAGAGCAGCATGGTGTAGTTCTAATAAGTTTGTTATACTTTTTGCAGTTGAAGTTTGTGCTGTTATGAAGCTGGATAACTCATATGTCGGACAGACGTCATGGAAATCTGTTGGGGGACATTCGTGGGACCAGGAGTTCGCCATTGAACTCGACAGGGTTTGTGTTTCCAACTTGTGTATTGTAGGGCTTTGTTTTGATAATCTGTGAATCTGTGAAAAATATTCTTGAATTTTGAAAATATGAGAGTTTATGATGCCTAAATACACACATGGTGCTCACTACTCCTCTAATTCCTGGAAAACTCCTGGAATTTTGAAATTTTCTTCCAGGGCCCTAGAAAACTCCTGGAAAGACAGATAATTTCCCTGTACTCCTGGATTTTGTGGAAAAATTTTCAACAGTTTTTATAAACAAACCAAAACCTGCAGAAGCATCTGACTCATGATTGTATTTTTTGTATTTTATGTAGACTCAATTTCAGGAAGTTTTTTTACTGGGGATTTTGGTCATTTTTGTCCTGTTTCGCTTCGACCAGAAAGCTGAAGAACCGCACAATTTTTTTGGTGGCGAGAGAGAATTTGGGGCTGGGTCCTGGAAAAATCAATGTTCTACCCTGGAGAACTCCTGGAATTTTGTTATCATCACTGAGTGAGCACCATGTACATAGTATAATTTTAGTTATTATTACAGTTTATATCTCATTATTGTGAACTCCTTTTTCTAAATTTCCAGTCGAGGGAACTTGAAGTCGGAGTGTACTGGAGAGATCACCGATCATTGTGTGGAGTGGCATTCCTGAGATTAGAGGACTTTCTAGATAATCAAAGACACAAGATCCAAGTACCATTAGAACCCCAAGGAAAACTACTGGCAGAGGTTTGATTCTTCTTGATAATTATCATTCCAGTTCCTATAGACATGTGTGGCAGTGGTACTGGCTTTTAAGTTATAATTGCTCAAAGGAACCAAATTAAGAAGTATACAAGCCATACATGTATATGGGCTCCTGTAATGGCTTGACGAATTTCAGCCAGTCAGAGTTCTAAATCCTGCTTTAATAACATTACTTATTGCCAGACCTGTGTTATCCCTTGTCCTGCTGAAGACAATTTTCCTAAAACCAAAACTGTCTACGTAACTTTTGAGGCAATTGACAAGAAGCCATAAAATGACTACTCATTTTGTTTGTCTTGATGAGGAGTGTTTCTTAAAATTAATGAGTCATGCAATTTTCATAAAATTTGAAAATTATTCAGCAGAACAAATGTTATTTGACTGTTACACATCTGTCAAGGCTGTCATCTAATGTGTTGCTGATGGTGGACATGTTCATTCATGACATGACTGCATGTGTTAGCATAATTATTGTCCAGGTGTAGATAGTGCACCCTTTGTGATAGCACCTAATTAGCAATAATTGCTAGTTGTAATTTATAGCCGAGTATTCTTTTATATATTTAAGATAAAGGACCACTTGTCTAAAGCGTGGTCTTGGTCTCAATAAGCTTTGTCCCATTATACTAAAGATTTCATTCATTCTGTAATCTCAAGACACATTTACTGTAGATAATATGTCCATAAATAGCACTTTGAATAATTCTCAAGAGTATCTATAATTACTCTCGGCAGGTAGTCAAAATAACTTTACAATAAACAGTTATCACTGAGATTCAGAAGTTTTGTACAGTATATGAAAAATATATTTCTTTAGTTAGTAGTTTTGCTGACCTTTTGACCATTTATAGTAAAAGAAAATTCTCATTTGAAAGATTGGGCATAGCTTTTCGAGACAGATTTTGTATAATCTATATTTTTTTTCAGAATGTGTGTAACACTAACTGTATTTTGTGACAGTCCATGACATTGTGTCACATGTCTGTAACTTCCTCATACAATTATAAATAGCCTGACCAGATCTGTGTTCAAACACAGTATATAGTGGATAATCAATCGATGTTTTGATAATGACAGGACGATATACATAGATAGATAGATAGATAGATAAGACATATATAAAACTTTATTTAACCACTAGGAATCATCAGTAAAATACACAATAAAAATTGTTGCAAGATACACTCTGGTTTACACAATTGATTGCCATGAAAATAACTCAAATAATGCTAATAGCAATTCTCTTTCTTCAGTTTGTACTGCCAGCACTAAATATTACTTTTGATTGATCAGTCTAAGAGATGCAAGTACAAAATGTACTTTTGTGTAGTAAATCATTTGTTTTTTTTTTGCAATTTGTAACTGCTGCATTCTAGGCAATAAAATAACTAAAGCCAACTTGCACTTTCTTCAGATGACAGTGTATAGTGTATTTTTAAGAATAGATGATATGGAAGAGAGTTTTTTTGAAACCTGAATACTACATTACATTTTCCTTAGTTGTTGAAGGTTTTTCTTATGGATACTGGAAGTTACTAAATCTTGAAGTCTTGTTCTGACATCATAGTTTTATTTACTGACTAAACACTAGGCACTGTACATCTGTAGTCAGGGTGTGCTTTGAATCTAACTACAAATTTGCATAAACTCTAGACTAAATGAATTATTTGTTTGACTTCTTTTGTTTTCTTTGAACATCAATTTAAGTGTTTGTTCAATTTACAATGTCACTGTTAGAATACACTGACCCAGTCACATCAGACAATATATTTGATTGCTTTAGCATCTATACCGAAGTTTTGTATTTTGAAAATGGAGATAAAAGGACTGAAAGTTTGTCTTCAAATTATGAACTGAATTACGGTTTTAATTAACAAGCATTTAATTTCTTTACACTCCAGTGAACGTAATGCATTCAATAAAATAAAAGTATTTTTGTTGTCATAATTTGAATACAGTTCTTTGTTTGGTTGTTGAAAAACAGTCCTGATTCCACTTCCATTAGTCAATTTGAATAATATTTGAAGGGAGTTGGAGAGTTGTAGTAAAAAAGTGATGTTAATAAAATTATAAATTTAAATTCAACCCACAAGGTATCAGCAAATTTATCTTTGAATAGAAGTCTTCTGTTTTTCATAAAGGGTTTTATCATAACCTTACAAAATACACATCTTTTAATCACTTGATGTGAATAAATCATTAATCATTCTGTTGAGTTTTATTGTAGGAAGGAAATATATTAAGATGGTTGTAGCTCTCAGACTAGGGACAGCTGACATTGGCTTTGAATTTGAATTTGACAGAACGCTTTGTTAGTCATGTGATCTTGCAGTACATCAAATTTTTATCAAGTGACAGCTAACTGGGAAATATTGCTGTTATAATTTAGTTCAATTGTGTTTCAGCCAATGAGACTTGATGAGATAGCAGGTGGAAACTGGTAAGCCATTTTCATTGGATGGTGGTCTGAAAGAACACACACTAGCAATCAGATTATTTATAAATTGTGAAATCCAAATCATCACAGAGAGAGATTTGTATGGCTTGGAGGAAATAAATCTCATCAAAAATTCTTTCATTATGTATTCACTTGACAGGACTAATAGGAGTAGTGGCCCCAAGGAAATTACAATTCAAAACTGCCTCACTGTATTGTTTGAGAGAGGAGATTCTAATCATATTCATGGGAAGCTGTTTCTGTTTGATCTTTGATCAGGCTTGTGACAGGTGGCTAACTGAAAGAGATGGTCTGGCCTTGTTTTCAAGATTTCTGGCCTTAGTAAGGATTTGAAACATGCCACTGATATTTTACACGACTAATTTTACTAATTATCTTTATATCATGCTTTGAGTACAAGAAATTTCCTGAAGATATCTTCCTCAAGAAATCAAGCATGAGAATCAATATCAAGGGAATTCACTGGAAATATTTGAAGAACCATATTTGTGTTTACAAATGAGGAGTTCTTGATAATGTTGTGTTGGGAGTATGAAAAAGGAAGCCATATGTGTCAGCCATATTAGGAAGATTCATATTCAAATTTAACTGTAACAATGGCTCATGCCAAGGATGGGTTTATTATACAGAAGACAGAGAAGAACGGAGTTCTTTCTGAAGCTGACCATGGCAAGAATGGGCTAAGCGTGGATAAAAACAGCAGCAGCAATAAGGGTGACACAGACAGGAACTCAACAGAGGATATATGTTCAGAATGTGAGAAATCGTCATCTAAACGAGAACAAAAATTATCCAGAAGGGGAAATTTGGGTTTGGCAAATTGTGCAGAAGGAAACATGAACAAAACCAAACGTCAAGGTCGATTTTTTGACAACATGACAGCTGTTTCCGAAAAGAAACTGCCTCCATTCCGTACTGGTAAATATATACCCAAAGATTATATTTATTCTGGAAAAGGTGAAAAAACATCTACCAGTTCAAAATCCAAGGGTCTTTCCAATAAAGATATTATGTCTATGTCATGCCCATTGCCTTTTAGAGTTGGCAAGTTTTCACCTTCAGATTTTGCTAATGGAACTGATAGAGACTCAACACGACCTGTATCTCCAAAGAGCAAAGAGAAACTTGGTTCCCCTGTACATAATAGAAGGGCTGGAAGTCCTGTAGAAAGAAAACAAGGAAGATATTCACCAGATTTGCCTCACAATAAAATAAGAAACAGACTTCCATTCAACTCAGATAGGTCATCTTCACTTGAGAGAATCAGTCAACCCAAGTTGCCTACTGTAGGCACACTGAAATCTAACAACAAGATTAGTTTGAGTGATAATGCCGTGGACACAAGATGTGTTAGAACTCGACCTTGTAGCAGTGTGCTGGAAACGCTGGGAACAACAAGGACACACAGCGAGAACATATTAGCTGTAAGAAGTTCACGACAAAGACCAACGAGTTCTGTTTTGGAATTATCAAGTAAAACCAACACTGCTGGGAAGTCTTCAAAAGCTGCTTTGACTCCATTAGCAAAATCAAAACCAAATGCCACAAGAAACCAAAGCCGTCCAAAGACTGCAAATTTTGAGATTGTAGGCAAAATGCCTTGTAAAATTGTTTCATCAACTCCCAAAGGAAAACAGCGACCAAAGAGTTATGTAATTGAAACATTGCCAAGTAGTGAGATTGAATCTAGACAGTTCCTTAGAAAATCATCAGATTCCTCATCAAGAGTTTATCAACGTCCAAAGAGTGTAGTTATAAACAGTAGTTACAGTGAACGTACATACGACTCGGTTAGACCACGCAAGGCAAGGAGAGTGCCAAAAAGGAATGTTTACGTTAAGAAACAAAAATCTCGTGTACGAAAAAATCTACCTTCAAAGTCCAAATCAGAACAACGCAAAGAATCCCCAAGGGGAGCAAGGAAGGTTTCCATGACTGTTACCGATGGCTGTACAAAACTTGCAGAGGTTCCACGTGAAGTAGAGAAGCCATTTGTTTATAATATCTTCATGGACAAGTTTTGTGTCAAGATTAGACATTACAGCAAGGAGATCAAGATTCCTGTCCTGAGGAGGTGCCGACTAATGGTTTGGAAAATCAAGAGGATTTCTTATATCTTCTATGAAAAGGTGTTGTTCATGTCTGCTTTTATATTTTAAATTGAATTATTTCTTATGCCGTCAACTGCTGACTTAACAGAACTGAAATGTAAGAAATTTAGATGGTAATCTGACTTGTGTTTTCATTTGTAGTTGATCCATTTTGTTGCTCTCTTTATTCTAGGATTTAATTTGCTTGACTTTTTTGTTTATATAACTATGTCTTTAAGATGTCACCAGTGAGTATTTTGTTTCTTGCTTGCCTTGCATAATATATGCAGAAGTGAATTCTGTTTTTATAATTTGTTGTTTGATGTTGAATTGACGGTGTAAATACTGGTATACTTGATACTCAATAACTGTGCCTCAAGTTTTCTGTATTTCATGGTTGGTTTCTTCAAGATTAAATTGTATCTAAAGTGTTTGAGTCATTTTAAATATGTCTTTATTGCCTAGACCTTTTCAAATTTTCTGAAGGGAAAATTGTTGTTATTATAGTTTTCAATGTTGACTACACTGTTGACCAATATCTTCCATCTAGTTGCATATTAATTTTTCTAAGATTAAAAAAGTTGTATCAATAACAACCTTTGGAAAACCTTAAAACTACATATAGCGCAATTAGATTTTTTTTTCTCAAATAATAATAATAATAATAATCAATTTGTATAGCACCTTCTCAAGAATTCAAAGGTGCTGTTTACATATTTTAAAAATTAAAAATATGCTAAAATATATATTGATAAAATTAGTTACTGACAGTAGAAAACTTGTTTTTACAAAGTAGTGCTTTTACTTGTTTCTTAACAATTTGGGAAGATATAGTGCTCTGTTTAATATTTAATCATAGTGGATTCCATATAGCTCTACTGCAGCTACTGGGAAAGCATGCATTCTAATCTTGAGCCTTAATTTTTGAGATTTGGCTTCCATAAAAAGTATCTGCTGTTCACATGACAAGCACAGTTCTACACCAGAATGGTCAGTACAGTGAACAGAACTGCAGCAGAATTATTCATATTATTCATTAGTATCTGAATCTTGACCTTGTGCAATTATTGTCAAGTAGTTATATATATTCTTTCTTAGTGTGTGGGTCCATGTAAGCAGATTTTCAATCGAGCTGTGCACTCGTGGTATTACTGACACTTTCATAAAATACTCGTGGTATTTTGCATTAATTCTTCTCGAACGGTGGTGTTTCCTATACAAACAGAACTCACAGAAACTGTGACTATGAAAGGCAGAAACAGTTCACAAGTGTGATTAGTGTATGTTTCATATTTCAGCTTGTTGTTTTTTAACATTGTCTTACATGTAGGGGACAGTTTTAACCAACTGAAATTTTGCTGTTTTTGATATTTGAATTCATTGTTACTTGAGACGAATTCGGAACCTATTTCCTCAAAACCTGTTTAACACTAGCCTTGGATTAGGCCCAACTTTAGATTAGATTACTAAACCTCTTCAGGATCATTTATTATTTAATGCCTCAAGATGTGTCGTTCAAATGTAAATCATTCACACTATCGACTAATCTGTCTAAGTCAGTTTTTGTGAAACAGAACCCAGCAATGGGTTAAATTTTAAACTTTTTTAATTTAAGTGTTGGCTGAAAAGTCTTTTTTAAGAAAGTTCATAAATTAATATAGTTTTAATAAATATTGTAACATTTTACTAATTTCTTTTTAAATATAGTACTCAGCAGTCTTTGTAATTTTTTAGTAAATAGATTTTTTCTGCTTGTAAGTTCATAGTTAGGATTATCACTGAAAAGCCCTTCTGGGGAGATGATAATATAAGTATGTATGTATGTAATTCTGGATTATGTGGCACTAATTGTCTTTTGAACAACCAAGACTAGTTGATATTATAACATAATATTTGACAGCCTACAATTCACAAGAAATATCATTATTAAATAAGTATAAGTTTGTCCTGCGTGCATGTATACTGAACTGACATGATTGTATCCTTTATCAAATCTGCCTTACCAAACACCTGGAAGACATTATTGTCTGTTATAAAATAGGGAAGATATAACGCCTGCTCTGATTGGCTAACAGATGGCAAAATGAGTGTTTATATCAGACGATAAAGACACTCTAGATATAACGCGCGCTCTTGAAACATTTCCTATTTTATAATAGTAATATAAAACGGCTGCTTGTGTCTATGAACTGTGTTATAAACACTTCGAAAGTTGTAGAGAACTCGAGAAGCAAGAGAAACACTCGGCTTCGTCTCGTGTTCCTCTTATACTTCTCTCGTTCTCTACAACTTCCAGCATGTTTATATCACAGTTTATAGACACTCATAGCCATTTTATATTGCTTAATTATAACAGAAACACTTACAAGTTTGTTGAAAAAGGAAACAATACTTGGTAAATAATTTCTATTTTAATTACCATATTTGTCAATACAGACATACAGAGTGTCTTGTTTTGTCTTGTTAATGACAGTATGACAGCACATTGTTGCTCATGTCTGCCATTTTGTAACATCAGGATTGTTGAATGTTAGGGTAAATTTAGGTTCTTGGGTTGAACTTGCATTGATTAGGGAGCCTTCTATCTGCCTTAGTTAGTTTGTTCAGTTATGGAACAAAGATTATTAATTTTGTACATAATAGCTGCATCTTGTTACATTGCTTAAATTATTAGTAATAATTTATATAAAATTACATTTATTTACTGACAATATAAATTACCAAGCCAACAAATGCTAAAATAATAATAAAACAGTTGCAGAACGGTATAATTATATATGTTATAACACTGCAGTTCGAATTGAATTGTGTCTCATTTTCAAGATTTTTATATAAATACTAAAAATCCAAATTTTTATAGTTTTATAACTTAATTTAAGTGTCGATGTCTTTAAGTAATTCTTTCATTGGCAGATATCTTGTTATATCCATAAACTATTCCTAGTTTGGTAATTAATGAAAATAAAGAAATTTATCAAGAAAAGAACATATTTTGATTTGATGAACTGCTAAATTCTCCTTACATGCTTTATAGTATATGTATGGACACTAGTAAGGAGATGTTAGCAACACAGTATTTGCCATGTTTCTGAGTTTTAAACACCTGTGTTGTATACTGTTTAGATATTAACTGAATATCAAATTAAACAAAAGAAAACTGGTAATCATTGTAAACAAACAGGTTTGACATTCAAACCTGATAACAGGCTTTCTTTTGCAAAATCCTTATGATTTTGTCAGTTAAAAATTAGAAAATTTTCCAATATTGTATTCCATATAGATTTGTTACATCTGTTTCTGTGCTACCTCCTGTTTATTAGAGATAGATTACTGTAATGAGCTAGATATCTATGGCCATTCTCTTTGCTTTGCTGTTATCTGGTGGCCTTTTGGTGGGAAAGTGCTATGAATAATTAACTACTTCAGAAAATCAGATTCACTGTTGAATGGAGCTTGCTGTTGTAATGTTTTTAGATCACAGAGGTTTCCCTTGATAATGATCCTAAATTATACAATGTTTGTATTTCCTTTTAAATGTCTCGACCAGGTTACATTTCTGAATCCAGTGGTGACAAGAAAACCCAGGCTACAACGACAGAAGAAATTGTTTCACATTCATAAAGGTACTGTATTGGCGTGTCTTGTCAGTGATAAGTTAATTCTTATCTTTATACAAATTTAGTAATCCTATGCTTTTGACTCACAATGAGAGGAAAAAATAGAAAGCTGTTATATGTATGGATTGTACATTGTACTGAGAGTGCACTGATGGATGCATCTGTGACCTCCAGTATAGCTTAACATTTGTATGTGTTGCTGAGGTAGTGGTGTTTTGAGTCACATGTGACTGATCAAGTGATCATGTTTTGGTTCACTAGAAGCCACATTCAAAGATCTACAGTTGTGATAAATAGTGAAGTACAGATAAAGATATAGCTTTCACAGTCAATATATGTTGGCCAGCTGGAATGTAGGTTTGATATTTATTAAGCATTTGTCACATGTTGTATTTTGTCACTGAAAGCTCTTACTTTTCTATTTTGCTTTGTGCCAGTGTTTAGATGGAAATATCTCTATTTAATGTTGTTACCTTGTATTAGCATAATGTCCAATAATGATTAACTTGAGTATAGCCTCTGACCAGTGACAAATTATTTGATCACCCACATTGAAACTACTTTGTTAATTTCCCAAGTTACCCTAAAAAAGGAAGATGAAGCTGAAATGTTTCTGTTGCTATGAATATTCTGTGATTTTTTTAACAACTTTATTGGGTAACACAAATTTATTTTGATTGGAGAAACTGTTATTACATGTTTTACAAGTAAAGTCCACCTTCGGTCTAGGATTGAAGAAGCCAACATGACTTATAAGAGCCGGCACTTAACTCTGGATTCTGTAGCATAAAGCGACTGAGAGTATTTACTCTCCCCTGGAGGGCATGCCAGTCCATAGCAGACTTACCTCCAGCCCACATATTAGAAGGAAAGATGTTCACAGACCCTGCTAAAAATGCGTGGGCAGTTTCTATGATCTGGATGTACGACAGACTAATGTGCTATTTGATGTTCTTTTGCAGGAAAAAATTTCCTCCGTGCTGGTCAGATGAATACAAATGTTGCAACTTGGGCCAGGTTACTAAAACGAGCAACACCGACGAACTGCACCACAAATGCAACTGCCCTGAGTCCAAATGCTACGTCACAACCATTGCCTGGGTAAGGCACATGTCAGTACGTCAGAGTGTTTATAATCAGTGTCAACTTCATAAGAAAAATAGAATAGTAATAATTAAAACTAGTAATAGTTCTCACTAGAGCTGCCCCCGCTTTTTAAAATAATTAAACAATGTTTTTAAAATTACTCCTTTTTGTCCATAAAGTAACTTTCATTACCTTAACTCTAGTCTTCATAAAAATACAGTCTAAGATCAACAAA
>JANVCJ010079976.1:0-11398 GCA_026413505.1 Epizoanthus ramosus | reverse complement strand
ATACATACATACATACATACATACATACATACATAAATACATACATACATACATACATACATACATACATACATACACGCATACATACATACATTTCTAACTGCAGACAGTACTGTTTCGGCCAACTGGGCCTCATCAGTGCAGTGCTGAAGCTGGAGTTGAGGTTGGGCTATATAGCCGCCTGAGACGACCCCACACTTGTGGGATCATCGTACCATTGACAGAGTGCTCAAACTACAAAACTAGTGATCATGAGCTACATAATGCGCTAGTGACAATGATACACTCCAGATAGAGTACTCAACAAGGCATGAACCATGTGTGTATGTATGTACGTTTAGGGTGTTTTTTTGTGATTTGATGAATAAAACCTTTTACATCCAACGCTTCTATGCATCGAGCACTCTTTCGACCATGTGAACAACCACCACTGTGGTCAATATACATTGTCGATTGCACGCAAAAATACGTACGTAAGTCTGTACACCAATACAAAAGAAACATGAATATCATATACATAACTCTCTTCGATCTTTATGAGTCAATTCACTTAAATATTCAACAGATATCAATGAATGTAGTGCGAGTACACTTGCAAGCGGACACAGCCATTACGGTCACAATTGCCACGCGGACGCGAACTGTACCAACACCAAGGGTTCATTTTACTGTACTTGTCACCATGGTTACTCGGGTGATGGAGTCACGTGTGTGGGTACGTTGTTGGTATTTTATATTATTTTCTTAAGATAGTGCATTGTTTCTGTAGTTTTTCCAGATTCTTGACTCACGGATGATTCCAAATAAGGAAATACAGTGAGACCTTATTTGGAATAAGAAAGACTTTCAGTTGAATGAGCGCTTTTCATTTCAAGAGTTATAATTCGACAAACCAGCACTAGAGAAACTGTAAGTACTTGAACAAAAGTTTATTGTCGCAGATAACATGCCTTGAATATAAACCGGCTTTGCAGCTATCGAAAACCGAGTTAGGTTGAATAAAGCAATCATTGGGCACAAACTATTTTCTTACTTAGCTGTACTCGAGGAATTGACCACTATTCTTTGTAGTTTGCCACAACAAATCGTATGATTTCTCCATCCTACTATCATAAACTTAGAGGAGAAAAATCCTGAAGCAAACTATGGTTTCCACATAAACCATCCGAGGAACAATTTGAACAGCATTCATTCGCAAATATTATACCCAAATATTTTACTTGAAGTTTCAACAAGAAACATCGACGATTTGTCCCCCATCTTTATAATGTATTGGCCGTATCATCCTGAATTAAATTCTAGTGCCAGTCCCTCTAACTAAATACAACTCTTCTTGTTTATCACTAGATGTAAATGAATGCAACGTTGCTGGTATTTCACAACAGTATAAATACCTCGCACACAACTGCCATGCTGACGCCAACTGCACCAACACAAAAGGTGGTTTCTATTGCACCTGTCATACGGGATACTCAGGAGACGGGGTCACGTGTGTTGGTTAGTAACATTTTAAATGAGTAGAAATTTGATTATCTTTTATGTCACATTTGGTTTCAGTTGTTCTCCTGCTTAATTTCTTTTGTAGCCTTCCATCCATTTCTTTTACCGTACGAGTCCTTTGGTCTTTTATATTTCAATGTTGCATGGTTTGACAAATCCTTAACCTTTTTATCTTAAAATTGTGCGCAAGTTCTATTTTATTTTTTTACCACTTCCTATCTTTCAAGCATTTATTCTGTTCAATGAAATTTGGTTGTAATAACATACCTTAGTAATGCAGTGTCTGTCACTTTAAGTTGCATCAAAGCGCGAGTAATGGTTGTTTTCTTGTGCACGGAACACAGCTGAACACAGATGACGCCATACTCGAAAACTAGGAGAGAAATAAATAGAGTCACCCAACCATAGCGAACACCTACGACAATAGGGACGTCATCTGTTTTCCGTACACGAGGAAGGACCCCGAATAATGTAGTATGGTTTATACTAATATATTTCTGTTGTTTCTATTTCGACAGTGTCTTACTTTCCAAAGCAAATCACGTAACTTCGTCCCTGTGGTTTTGTTACTATACATATATAGTATATATTTAATTACTATATTACTATCATTATATTAAATTGCTCCTGATCCATATTGATCCAACCAGTGCCTAATGTTCATCACTGCTTTTATAGATTCACTAGCAATTTACAATACTTTTCCTTATAAGGGCATGACTCCGGTACCGCTAGTTTCTTTTTTTCTTTACAGAACAACCGCAAGTTTGTTAGAGTTCTGCAAACGGTATAATTGTTTTTCAATTACATTGTATTCTCAGCCAATCAGATGTCTTAATTTCGTTGAATATATTTTTGAGGGTCTGCCTCAGACAACGCCGTTTCCCTTAGCTCAGTGAACTTGTGGAATGTATCTTGCATGATCTCTTAATTTTATTATCGTTACTAGGTGCATGTTGAAGACGGGTACCGAACAAAGTTTCATTATTAAATCACACATTATATAAGAATCTGTGCTAATGTATCAACCTTGCTCGAATCTTTGTTAGACATCGAAGAATGTGCAACTAACACAGATAATTGTCACGCTGACGCCAACTGTACTAACACTAAGGGCTCATTTTACTGCACCTGCCATACGGGATACTCAGGAGATGGAGTCACGTGTGTAGGTATGTATCTCAACTTGTATATCATATAAGCTGCAGTAAAGCGCAGTTTGTTACTTTGTGACTAATCAGCATAACGACTAATCTCTAATCTTGCATACTCCTTAATATATAGGTTAATAAAAACATGGCGAGTACAAGTAACGCCTCTTAAATAAATTGTAATTTAAAATGAAATAAATTAAAATAAATTAAAATAAATTGCTAAATAAAATATGTATTTCAAAGATTTAAAAGATGTATATCGTATGATATCTTTTAAATTGCTGCTTTTTGCGTAAATCTGTTGCTACTATGTGCGGCTTTGCACATGCAATACCGCTGCCTAGCGCTGGTAAATGATAAGTTAAAAGCTGCTGTCAATAGCGAAAACAGAATCCACCAAAGAATATTATGGGAAACATGGTTATCTGTGCGGCAGATATAAATGAATGTAGCGTTGGAGCGCTAGCGCCTCATCATGGACACTATCGTCATAACTGTCACGCTGACGCCAACTGCACCAACACCAAGGGCTCGTTCTTCTGCACCTGTCATACGGGATACTCAGGGGACGGAGTCATTTGTAAAGGTGAGAATTTCATGCATATTTTACATGTCAGATTATTCATTTGTTGAAAACTGATGTCGTTACCTGCTTGTTTGTGTAATATTTCTTCAGTACGTACTAAGACCCTCGCTATTATAGTCGAGCGAATTCACACTCTGGGCGTTACTGACTGCAAACCCGAGGAGAATCTGGGTGACAAAAACGTTCGAATGACGGTTCATTTTCACTGTTTCTGATAGAACACCAGTGGAGGGTAGGCAACAATAAATTAGACCTAATAGCATATTTGCAGCAAATTGTATTCAAGAAAACTCGAAAGTAATGTGTGAATCCATGTGGCTTAATAGTGTTTTATTTTGGTGAAATACGTCATTGTGATAATAACAAGTTACCTTGGTTACAAGACTTCTTCTTTAACTAGGATATCATATTTTATTATCTTGAATTGCCAGTCAATGTATTGTAAATTAGATATTATATGTTTTCTATTTAGATATCGATGAATGTACACCTTCAACTCTTTCCAACAAATACAAATATTTATCACACAACTGCCATCTTGACTCCAATTGTACCAACACCAAGGGCTCGTTCTACTGCACCTGTCATACGGGATACTCGGGAAACGGCGTCACGTGTCTCGGTGAGGAAATATTATTTTTGTCTTGGCAATAATACTTAATTATCTGTTAGTGTTGTAGCCATTTCCAGTAACAAAAACCCATAAGGCAGGTTGCGCGCGTTTGGACACCCCAAGAATTAGAATTATGTCATTTTACACGCAATTAATTAATTAATTAATTAATTAGTGCTACTGTGGAAACATGTGTTCCAAATCAAAATCCGTTATTTTGGCCACTATTTTGAGGTAGTCAAAAATTTTTGGGAATATTTCTAGAAATAGCTCAAAAGCAACACTTTAGTAGCTAGAACTAAAGAATTAGAAGAAAAATAAAATATTGGAGAACTATGCAATGTTTGTCAACAAATGTGTGATTTTCTGATGACGTCATCAATAAAGACGTCATTCGATTAGTGCCAAAGACCGCACCTACTATCTAGCTACAGTTGACAAAATGGTTTTGTAAGTGTTCAGAAAAGTCAAGAATTCGGCGAGGTTCGAAATCCTTAGGAGAAATAGCCCGCCACCCTTATTTTTTTAAAGATTAATAATGAAAGTTGCATTATAGACTACGATTCACTTTAACATTGATTTAACCTTTTAAAAACAAAACATTTTTAATATACTTTTAGAAGTGCGTTGAAAGAGTAATACGACTTAATATGTCAATACTAAACAAATACTGTTGGAACTCTTTCCTTGCTTCAATGGAAGAACTTTCAAAGATGTGCAATTTTCAAGAGGGCGGTTTGCATTTGGCAGCGTGTATTGATGATAATGGAACATTATAATGTGTTTAGAAGAACTGACATTCTCAGTGTATCTGGTTTAATTATTTGTCTAATGAGGAAGCGCAAATGTGTATTATCTCCTTCAGATATAGACGAGTGTCTACCAAGCGCTGCGCTTGCACTTCATCACAAACATTATCATCACAACTGTCACGTTGACGCCAATTGTACGAACAACAAGGGTTCGTTTTATTGTACCTGTCACACGGGCTACTCTGGAGAGGGGGTCACATGTGTGGGTAAGTATCTATACTAGTTGAAATAAAGTATGTTTTGTAGTTTAGTTTCTTTATAATTTATCTACGAGCTATTTTATGTATACCATGCATAAGGTTAAGAGAGTGAAGGATCTTAATAGTCTTATATATCGATTGATGAATTTATTTCTGTACGATTATTAGCAGATGTAAGGGTATTGTACAAAAGGTAGAAAGTGCCTTTTGATCCCCTGTAGCGGATGTTGTACGGTATGTTTATATTCAGGAACTGTGAAATATCATATTTTAACGAAGCAGTGAAACATTGCTTTCCGGTGTTATAAACAGTGTCACACCCGTAATATAAACCGAATTAATGACTTAGGAGAACACAAGAAAAGTGTTGGGAAAAAACGAGTGACACAAGCGACTCTGTTTTATTGCGTTTAGAAAATATTTGTCAGTAAAAAGGAAAACAATTCAGCCAATTTTATAGGGCACAAATATCCACTATATCATAATACGTCCCTGATGGCTCCTAATAGACTGCTAATTGGTTAATGAATATTAGCTGAAGTAAGCAATAGCGTAAATAGAACAAAGATACTTTGATGACGGTATGTTACTTTTAGGTCATGGAAAGTAAATTTCGCTGTTATGGTGATTTAACTTCCCTTTCAGATATTGATGAGTGTGGTACCGACATTGACAACTGTCACAAGCAAGCCACTTGCACTAACACCAAAGGTTCATTCTACTGCACCTGCAACATAGGTTGGACAGGAAGTGGAGAACACTGCATAGGTAACCTATTAAAGCCAGAATAATTTTTACACTTGAACTACTGTTCCTCTTTGAATTGCTAGCCACATCATAATTGGAGTGAAACCAGTTGCAGAATTGCACATCGTATTAAAGGTAGCCAATTAGTGATTTAAGTAAAATTGCTGATTTGTGTCTTATTTGTGTAGCATATAGTTTTGCCTGTTCAATAACAATAATAATAATAAGTGCCTTTCTAAAACTAATTGTTATACAAAAATATTTATATTTTGTATGAATCCTTTTTCTGTGTAATACCAAAAAAATATGTGAAAGAGGGCAACATTTCATTCCTAAGGGCGGGGAGCAAATAAGGTGAAACTTTTAAACAATATAAATTATGTATAGGAAACGTTGAGTGGGATATCTATCTAGTTCTCAAGACCACAGACCACCCAGGAGAGAAACCATATTTTCACACTACTCTTTAACAAGATACACATTGTTAGCTTTGATCAGATCAACCTTTATTTCATGTCCTTCACTTACCAGGTAATACCAGCTATACGTGATCTAAAGCAGGTTTTTGACCTCACTCATTTCACAATCCATACAAAATTTAAATGTTAAGTTAGTTTTAATGATATTTTAATAATATTTTAACGATCTTTCATAGTTTTAATGACAATTATTTTAGCTATTTACATAGCTTAGATAATTTATTTTATTAATGATATTGTGAAACGCACTGAACTAATAGGATATGACGCTATATAATAACTGTATTATTATTATTATTATTATTATTATTATTATTGAACACGTTTTAGATTAGGAATGCTGTACCTGCCAGGTACTCATCAATTGATCTGTGGTCAGTTAAATGTATGTTTTCTTATGCTAAATTGTCTAACGTTTTACTCTTGTGATACAGATATTGACGAATGTAGTCTGAATACCCACAACTGCCACGCCGATGGTACCTGCACAAACACGAATGGTTCCTTTACATGCGCATGCAACCATGGTTACTATGGAAACGGTGTCCGCTGCACAGGTATTACAAATATCATTACATTTCTGTTCTTTATAGTCGCAGTTGTATTTTGTGATAACATGTGATAATAGGTACAAAACGGATTCTTGAACTTTAACGTTCATTCCTATATTTACAGCGAACAAAAATGAATACACTCCAGATATCTTTAAATGTTTTTTTGTATTAAAATAAACAAAATATTAAAATAAGAAGGGAATAGATTAAGCTAAATGCCAATCTCTTGAAAAATAAAGTATGATCGCAAACGAATCCCTACTTACCACCTTATTTGTTTGGTTACAGTATTAGATACGTAATTACGTAATCATGTTCTCACTTATTCATTTATTTAGTTATCGTTTTCTTAACTTCTTTCTTACTTGCATGTTTTATTGATTACTTACTTACATACTTACTTACTTACTTACTTACTTACTTACTTACTCACTCACACACTTGCTTACCTACTTAATTTCTTACTAACTTACTTGCTTACATCTAGTTACTTCTCTTATTAATCTTTGAAGCTCTTTCTAATTTTAGATGTTGACGAATGTCAAGCTGGTATACACAACTGCCATGTAAACGGCCACTGTACCAATACAAAGGGTTCCTTTAACTGCACTTGTAACACTGGTTACTCAGGAGATGGTGTCCAGTGCTATGGTAAGAAAAGAGAATATCTATAAAATCTGGCTGTTCAGTACTTACTTATTCACATACTTACTTACTTAATTACTTACTTACTTACTTGCTTTCTTTCTCTCTCTCTCTCTCACTCACTCACTCACTCACGCACTCACTCACTCGCTCGCTTACTTATACCTACTTACTTACTTACTTGCGTACTTATTACTTACTTTGAACAGAAGTAAGTAAGTAAGTTTGGGAAGGACTTAGCAGTTGCAAATATGGAAGATATATCTCTATGGCGACAACGGACAAGATAAACGTCTTTATATTTGCTACGCCGAATCACAGTTAGCCTAGATAATACACTTCAGCAATATTGAACGTTGGTATAATACTTGTTTAATTTCTTTTTACAGATATTAATGAATGTATTCCGGAAAATCTATCACCTACGCATTCACATTACCACCACAACTGTCACTCAGACGCTAATTGTACCAACACGAACGGGTCATTTTACTGCACATGTCACCACGGATACTCTGGCAATGGCGTCAACTGTACAGGTAAGAACCCTAGTTTCCATAGGCACGTTATCATATAAGTTCAATTCCTTTGGATTATTTGATTGATTCTTGGACGCACTTCAATTTTACAATGTGCAATCCATCTTCGTTGTCAACAAATTAAATCAAATCTGAGCAAAGTATCGGTTTGTTTTGGTTCTGTACTAAATATCATACAATATATCATTGCACATGGTACTATTTTCAATTATATCTATAATTAGTATTAAATGAAATACGTTTTTCTTATGCTTTCAGATATAAATGAATGTGCTTCCAATGGGTCTTTGGCCCAGTATCACGAACATTATTATCACAACTGTCACGCTGACGCCAACTGTACCAACACCAAGGGCTCATTCTACTGCACCTGTCATACGGGATACTCGGGAGATGGAGTCACGTGTGTAGGTAAGGTTTTAGAATGAGTTAGGTATGCACTGTACTTGCTTTAAGACTTATAGGGGCAAAACGTTTATTTGGTGCAAAATGAATAGTTTGTTATTGTAGTATCGTTCTTGCATTATTTTATTTAAAAGTTCTATTATTTCTTTATTAGCATGGAATCATCTTACCATTTAAGTTGGCCATGTGACAAGTATGCTCACAAATTATGCGATAACTATTTGTTCAACATTACTCAACAATTTAGGAAGAAAGACAATCATGCTGAAAACGGATTCAGCAATAATGGACAATTTTAATGGACTAGAAAATGTTAGAAAACGGTTTGACGCTAACTTGATAATTTGATTTTATACAGACATCAACGAATGCCATTCCAAGGGTTTGAAGAAGGAGCACCGCTACCTTGCACACAACTGCGCGTATTACGGTGGTCATTGCAACAATGTCAAGGGATCCTTCTACTGCACGTGTCTTCCGGGTTACTCAGGAGATGGAATTGTCTGTGATGGTATGTAACTTAAGTATGAATTACGTATCCTATGTTTTGTAATTATGATTTCATAACTACAATTAATTTCCCAGACCTAAATACACCGATACATAAATAAAGTTATTATTATTATTATATTTATTTATTTATATAGCGCTATTTCCAAAAATATGCCCAATAGCGCTTTACAATTCTATAGAGTAGCATTACAAGAGGGGTTTACAATCATAATCAATTTCTAATTCCTAAAAACAAAAGTTACTAAAACAGAAACCTAAACCCTAAAATCGTAAAACTTAAGCTATAATTAATACATAATATTGAAACTAAATATATGAAATAATATGACAATGCGGGTGGGATAATAAATGTATGTTCTAACTAACTATATACTACAAGTAAAACGCTTTTCTAAAGAGATGGGTCTTTAAATTTTGCTTGAATGATGTGACAGATGAGGATAGTCTTACATCGTGCAGAAGAGAGTTCCACAATTGAGGTGCAGAACACGAAAATGCTCTGAGTCCATACATTTTCATATTATAGTAAGGTACGACCAATCGTCCACTAGAAGAGGAACGGAGGTTACGAGCAGGGACATAAATTATTACTAAATTAAATTATTACTATTATTATTATATTTTATTGATGAAGTACGTAATATAACTACTAGAACTAGCATTAAAAATATAAATTTTGCTTCATTTAAATGACAATAACAGTGGAAACCCTAGAAACCATACACACGTTTCATTACTTGCCTATTTAATTCCAATAGCTTCGTTTCAAATCGCTAACGCTAACGGTTTCAGTAGAGTTTGCTTTGAATTGTTTGATTCGGATATAAATAATAAATTCAAATAAAGTCATCAAATTGCAGTGTATTGAAATACTATTTTGCATATAAGTAGGACCACTAACATGTGTTATGTTTTCAGGTTAACACATAGCACCGCCTGATTTCGCAATATATCTTTTCCTTCGTCGATCATTTCTAAACTATTTTGAATTGCGGACGGCTTGTAAGAATAACGATATTTGGTTGTACTGCTAATTATAACCAAATATTGAACAGATTACTAATGTTACTGTTGCTGGTCATATATATAAGTGCATGTTTTGTTTAATATGCTTCACCTACTAAAGAATCATGGTATGTTTTTGAGGACGAGTGCATGCAGTTTAACAACAAGTATTTGTTGCATGGTGGAAATTATTGAAAGTAAGTCATCTTTCTAAATTATTTCGCGTATACTGATATGTGGAACAGTTACAGCAGAAATAGCCGAGATTCGCATGCTAAGAAGTGTTCAACATTTGGCACGGAGATTTATGTCCTAACAAAAATATATTTGCTATGTAACATGTCCATGCTCATCAAACCAGACATCGACGAATGCTACAACGCAACTGCTTTGGTAGCACCTCACCAACATTATCAGCATAACTGCCACACAGACGCCAACTGCACTAACACCGTGGGCTCATTTTTCTGCACCTGTCGTCATGGCTACTCTGGAGATGGCCTTCTTTGTAAAGGTAGGTTGCTATTAGTTTATTTTACAAGATAAAGTTATAGGTTAAGTTTCTAAGCCAATTCAATGTTAACAAAATTGTCTCTGACTTTGAGTTGTAGAAAATCCATCATAAATTACATATTTTTGAATTCTTCATATATTTCTTTAATTTATAAATTGTTAATAGCATAATAACAAAAAATTAAGATTTATATTGCTAGATTACCGATGACGCATTACAATTCACTATAGAATTACTTGCTAGCTTATGGAAGCATTTTCGGTTAGACAAATTTTAGTCTCTTCTCCTAACGGGGTTAGTTACCATCAAATGTATCCGGCATTTCCTTTTCAGTATAATTATCAAAAATAATTATAAGAATTCCCAAGAATAGATTATATATTTGTATTTATTGTAATATCCTATAATAAATTAATACCAAGAATACAAACAAAAGGAAACTAAACACAAACTCTTATCATACTAGATGTAAACGAATGCTTTCCCCAGTCTCTTCCTAACGGCTACAAGCAGTTGGCACAAAACTGCCATGCTGATGCTACCTGTAGCAATACTCAAGGCTCCTTCTACTGCACTTGTCGTAAGGGATATACAGGCGATGGCGTTCAATGCTCAGGTAATTTAATTGAGTTGATTGTGATTGACCTTCATTTGTACTAGGAATGCAAATATGTATCTAGTAAATATATGTTTATATGTTTTTATTCATGTTTCCAGTGTTCTTGTTCTTCTTATTCATCATTATCACTCTTCGCATCACCATCACGATCATTATCAGCGTCCATCGCTATGGTCGTCGTTGCATTCTTGTTCTTGTTCTACTTGTTCTCCTGCTTTTGCTTCTGGTTGTTCTTGTTCTCTTGTTCTTCTTGTTCGCTTTTATCACCATATTCTTTTCCTCCTCCTCCTCCACCTCCTTCTCTTCCTTCTTGTTCTTATTCTTTTTCTTTTTCTTCTTTTTCTTGTTCTTCTTGTTCTTGTTCTTGCAATTGTTCTTCTTGTTTTTGTTCTTCTTGTTCTTGTTCTTGTTCTTCTTGTTCTCCTTGTTGTTGTTGTTTTTCTTCTTCTTCTTCTTCTTCTTCTTCTTCTTCTTCTTCTTCTTCTTCTTCTTCTTCTTCTTCTTCTTCTTCTT
>JANVCJ010079965.1:0-11400 GCA_026413505.1 Epizoanthus ramosus | reverse complement strand
AACAAATCCACGAACTCCAGTATATTTAAGTATACTCAAATGCAATTTGCACATTTAGCAGACATTTCTGAGCGACACTTCGGGATAATGATTTATACGGCGGAACATGCATGAACGTGTACTTTTCACGTTACTGTTATTCTCCTGTTATTTTGTTATTTTTTGCAAATTATGTTATAAAATATACAATGATTTGCATCTATGCCACAAATATAACACCTTTCTGATATTACATGGCGTAGGGGAACAAAAAACAACCTTTTTAAAAAAACGGAAATTCCAGGGGGGGGGGTATGGATATTTTCTGGGACTACACAATATCAAAACAATGGCACATATGGCATCTACAGTGCTCCAATACAGGTGTTCCTTTGCGTGAGTAGCATTTAAACAAAAGAATGCATGTTTTGTGCAACATTTAGCTAGCTTTATCTTGCATGTCTGAACAAGCCCAAAAATGCACAAACAAACAACAAATACTATCTAATTCAGTTCAGTCTGAATGTTCACGCATGTGCAGGAGGCACACCACTTCACTATTTATGATCTATTATTAATAATTATTATTTTAAAAACATGGACTACCTATTCTATCACTATGGCAACCTGATTTAGGCCCTGTTTACATGAAGCAAGTTGTCCCTCCACCCCAGCATGTAAACTGGGGCTCAGGATGCTGGTTACTCTCTGTAATTTACACCATACACAAAGCGAAAAGCCATAAAAAAACCACTCTGTTTTCCATATACATAATCTATAGGTAACTGGGCAAAGATTGTCTGGCAAGAACAACCCAACTACTATGCTAGGAAATTAACATCTCGCTCTCCACTGAACACAGCCTTATCTCTAGAGATGTTTCTTGTTTATAAACATTGCCATTGAAATACAAATGTGTCAACGAATATTTGACAAGGCCTCTTTGTTTCAAGAATCAATAATCTCTGGTTGGCACATTCACAACAATGGATGCAGACGTGAAAAACATTGATATTATCTTTGTTTTAATAAAATTCTCATTCTGTTAAATATAATTTGGAAAATGCTTCAGAAACATTGTAATCCACTCTAATAGTAAATAATTTGATTAAATCAAATCAGTCTTACGTCATGTATACGTAGCTTTCTACATGTAAGTCTGCATGCAAGTCAACTAATATTCTTGTTTTTTAAGTATAAGTATGGCTTCATTTATAAATCACAAATATAAAACAGTCCAGGCTAAACTTGGTCTCTATAATACACAAGATCTGTCTACAGTATCTAAGTTACCACTCATATATTTTGTATTGGCAGCTTCTACATATTTAAGCAGCATAAGAGGATTACAACTATAAAACAAAACATGCCGGAACTGTAGAGAATGAGAAAAGCTTGTAATTAAGGAACACAAGACAAAGCCGAGTATTTCTCTCCCTCTAAAACGTTCCTCATGTTTATATCAGAGTTGATAGTGACAAGCAGTCTTTTTATATTAATTAATTGTTTTTATAAAATAGAAATACGATGAACATAATATACAAATATTGAAAATAAACGTCTCTATCCTCTGATATAACCACCCATTTTACCACCAGTTAGCCGATTACAGATCTCGTTATGTCTACCATATTTTATAATCAATATTGATGTTAAGACAGATCCATGCTGCCAGATTTGAGCTGCTAATTAGTTTTATTTAGCAAGAATAATACCTGTTCAACAGCTGTTGTATGGACAATCAGAACTCAACATCCAATCTTAAAAAATCACAACAATTTGTAACAACTGATTCTTTTAATCAGGCTGATGTTTATCCCAACTTCATAAATATTTTGTTAATGAAAATTGGGCCAACAAATCGTAGTGTGTAAAGGAGGATTCTGTTCTCTTAAGTTTGCTCAGGGTGATTCATGCTTGTTTGTGACAAAACTGCCTTTTGTTCTCAAGGGCACATACAGCACGTCTCCACCTTGCCTGAAGATTTGGTATCTACTATTGGCCGCAGACACAACACAGTTCATTATTTAGAACATTTTAGCTATTAGTCAAGTAAAATAATGGTGTATACTGAATGGATTTGAGGATGTGAGGTGGACAACCAACAACCAACAGCCAATGTACAGGTAACTACAACACTTAACAGTCACAGTCCTATCATTCTGCAGCCAAGTACTAAAATACCAGGACAATGAGCCCAAGTACAGCAATGTAATGATAGCAAATGATAGGAAGTGAGAGGGAGACTAGGATACAAATATAATGAACACAAGTGCAGTGAGGGAAAGTTCTAAGAATTCTACATATTAACTTCCTTATCGGTTGTCCAGCTTTGCCCCTCTGATTGCTGATTCATATATCTATGCTCGAGTTATGGAGCAGCCAGTGGAGTAGTGGATAGAAAAAGAATACAATGTCTCACTATCATCGTCCTTGTTGCACCATGCCTGTCCTGTTATGACTGTCCCACAGACCTTGCTGATGTACCAGGATTCGGCATAATTCCCGATCAATGCCCCTCTCGGGCCATGCATGTCAGGCCATGACTGTCTCCATAGGTAGTTCTGATGAACCATCATTCACCATCATTCACCACCATTCCCTATCAATGCCCCTACTGGCCCATGTATGTCAGGATATGATAGTTGCCATAGGTAGTTGTGATACACTATAATTCACCATCATTCCCTATCAATGCCCCTGTTGACCCATGCATGTGAGGTCATGACTGTCTTCACAGGTACTTCTGATGCACCATCATTCACCATCATTCCCTATCAATGCCCCTGTTGACCCATGCATGTCAGGTCATGACTCTCTTCACAGGTACTTCTGATGCGCCATCATTCACCATCATTCCCTATTTCCTTGAAGCAATCAGCTGCGCTGTTACTTGGGCCTTGCCCTCATCCAATCCTTATTTCACCATGTGGATGGGCAACAGTCTACTCAGTCTTGACTGTCAGGAGACAGATCCAGCTTATGAGCTGGCACAATAACTCTTCTTCTAACGACCAGCATTGAGTGCAACTGATGCACTCCACTGTTAACTGATTGGTTACCTTGAACGAATTCTACAATAGCTATAAACCTCAAAGCTGGTCAGGTGGTTAGGGAGTGTGATGCACATCAGTTCGTTATACAAGATACAGAGAGCAATCAGCTTCGATGAATTCTAACAGCGTGTCATAGATGAACTCGTACTGTTTCTGTAATGCGAGGAAAAATTGAATTAAGATCTTGTTATGAGAAACAGTAATCTCGTTATCAATGACCTATGATCACAATTATATAACACAATTGTGTAAATGTACATCTACAATTACTTGGAAAGGAACAGATGGTAATGTGAAACAAAAATATAAATTCTAATAAATGCGTACAATCAGTGGTGCCCACATACACAAACACAAACACAAAAACAAGACACGTAAACACAACAAAAGAACAATCATACAACGACAATTTAAAGCAAAATAAGCAAAAGCAAGACACCAACGGGAACCAGAAACAAACGTACAGTCTGAATGTAACAGAAAAAGAAATGGGCAGACATAGACACAGAAAAAGGCACGCACACAAACAGGCAGGCAGATACACAAAATAATACACACAGACATACATGTGTACACAAACACAGACAGTCACAGACATAGACAGCCCATACTAATAGTCAGATAAAGGCTGTCAGCAATGACACAGACATACACACACACACTGATACAAAAGACACATAGTACTGACACAATTAAATCCCTTTGTACCTGTGTCTCGATGCAATACGGCCGCTGCTGTATAGCCAGCTTGACTGTCTGGTAAACAGATACCTTGTTCTCTCGCTTGAGCTGGTGCCACAATGTGTGTAATGCACAGTACACACCCGTCCGGCCCGTACCAGTGCTAACATGTACATGGACAGGATGCAAATGAAGTTGGTTATTGATCAGAACATAGATACTGTCTAGCACAAACACACTTACTCTGTACTAAGCACACTGTTAGTGTACCATGTGTGTAACACGTAGTACACATCCATACAGCATGTACCAGGTCTAACATGTTCGTGCACAGGATGCAAATGGAGTTGGCCATCGTTCAGAACATAGACACTAACACAAACCACATACTCTGTACTAAGCACACTGTACAATGTGTGTAACACACAGTACATGCACATATGGCCTGTATCATAGCAAACATGTACAGGATGCATATGGAGTTGGTCATTGTTCAGAACATAGACACTAGAACAAACACACACTCTGTACTAAACACATTGTACAACGTGTGTAACACACAGTGCATGCACATATGGCCTGTACCAGAGCAAACATGTACAGGAAGCAAACTGAGTTGGTCATCAGAACATAGAATCCGAATTAGTGCATCCTTAGTAATCATCAGTGGTTCTACTGAAATGTTAATCCAAATTTTTGACAGATACATGTAAGTGTCAAAAGAATCAATCCATTCTCTGTCTGGCTCGTTCGAGCTACAGCAACAGCAGGCTAACAATTTGTGGTTCGAGGCAGTGGTCAGTTCTACTGAGATTATTCCTAGATCCGAAGTCAAAGTCTTGATTTCACATGAGGAAATAAAAGAGTTTGTTTTGATTGCTAGCATTACTCCACCACCGAGGGTTGCCCTGTCCTTTCTGTATATAGCGTAACCAGATGGCAGAATTTCTTTGTCTTCGATTTCTCTGTTCAACCCGGCAGCTTTCGGTTACTCAGACCAAGTCTGCGTTTTCACAATAGACCAGCTCTTGGAATCTGTGTATGTTGCAGAACTGTATAATGTCGCTTTATTTGTGCAAGCTTTTGATGCTGTGGGCATTAATTACTAGGCAGTTTGCGAAGTCGGGTTTTGATTCTGGCAAATAGATCTTAGTTCCAGAAGTACATGTATAATTATGTTTGATCTGGAAGGTACTTATATATACCGCTCAGTGTATAGCCAACTCTTGTAGAGAGAAAGTGCTTGCCTCAGCCATTATTGTGAATGGATGTCAATCCTTGAGTTTGAGTGAATGTTCCAGCTCTCAGGACTTCCAGATGTTTCAGTTCTTGTTCGAAGTCGAGATTCTTTAACCTTGTCTTGTGGCAGTTTGACAAGGAGCAGCAAATAATGATATAAATTGCAATCACAGCAACAGGACTTAATGTCGCCGCTCTTGCTGCCATTACGACACTTATTTTTAGGCAAAATCTGCCAATCTACAAACCCTTTCATTTTGCAATGTTGAGCACATTGTACAATGTGTGCAATGCAACCTACATACACAAGAAGCAAAGTATTATCTACCTGCAATGTACAACAATGGGTCCTATCATTTCAAAGCGTTTGGCTTTGTCCTTAACCTCCCTCTGCCACTCCTCTGTCCTATTTACAAGTTGTAGCACTGTCTGTCCTGACCAAGGGAGACCATCCCTGTCCCAGTGCAGGTAATGGAAATGACGAATCCTTCGACTCTCGCTTGGATCCTCAACAAAAACAACAAAACATGCTTGTTAGCCTTTCTCTAGCTAATCATCCATAATCCTGATAAACATGTACAATGCCAGTAAGCATTGAGGCCATTATATTGTGGCAAGCATTCCACACTTACACCTAAAACCTATGGAACGTCATCCCGGACAACATAAAATCTGCTGCATCTCTCCCTATTTTTAAGAACAAAGTGAAGGAACTATTTTTTTATAGACTCAAAATCGTCTTTGACCAGGATGACATTCGTACATATAAACTAATTTGTCCTAAGTGCCGCCGTCCAAATCTTTATACTGTCTGTCCCTGTTAGATATTCTTTGTTTTAAAAATATTCTTAATCCAGGGTGTAATCCGGGGGTGGGTATATATTTTACTTGTGGGGTGGGTTGCAGGCGTGTAAACCTCATAGGGGACTCCGTGTCCTTTTGTTTCACACCTAGCACTTGTGCTAAATCTGAAAATAAATAAATAAATAAATATCACGAGCACGTTGTCAGTTTTTTTTTGGCCTCGTGACACATGTATTTCCCGTTTAAGTAGTAAATATAAGACAAGCTAACCTGAACACTCATCTATTTAACGTTGATTTTACATTAAGACTAACTTCTTTTATAAACTCTTAGTTTTTTCATTTCAGATATTTTCGATATTTATATAGAACATTATTGTGCGCCATCGATCATGTTGTGGAGGCGGTACAATAGAAATTTTAAATTATAACACTATCATAAGGCAAACAAAAATGAAGAGTCCTGAGCCATAGGGTAGAATCATCAGATACAGAGAATCTGAATTCTCTGCACATATATACAGAATAATGAAATACAAAATACAAACTCTACATCCTACTAACTAATAAAATGTTCCTTCCATTATACATTTGAATCTTATCCATCGTCACTGGTGTCTTCCTCGGATCATATAATATCGTTGGGACTGACCGAAAGACTGACTTTGTTCCAATTTTGTTTGTACCATCTCGAGATGCATTTTATTTTGCTTTTCTTCCTCCTAATCTCACTCTTTTTCTTTATAAATTTGTGTCTCACAAATAGCCTTTCTTGCCTTTTCGGCTGATGTAAATGGGGTTAACCGTAAGTCGTAAAACGGCCTAAATAATATCCGTTAGGCGTAAAAATTGATTAACTTTAACCGTAAAACGTAAAGAAGTAAAAAAATAGCGGTTAAAAGTAAAGAAAAAGCCCTGTAAGAAAGCCAAGCACGATAATGTTGGGCTTATTTCAGAGGGTTGCTGTGTCTGAAACATTGGAGACTAAATTGTATTTATTTCTTTGACCTTATCCAAACAGTCTCCATGATAACTCGAAAAGGTTCATCGGCGTCCTGTTCACTTTCCGGAAGTGCACGTAAATAAAATGCTGCTATTGTCTTCGCCGATTTTCGGCGGAGACAATAGGACCTCGGTTTAGTTTTACTTCCGGAAGACAGTTTTCGGAAATTGATATCCGGTTAACTATTTTAAATTGTTTCTTTATATTTCCGTAAAGCCTGCTTTTGAAGCCCTAAACAATCAAAATTCGGCCTCCCAAAATTCAAAAAAGTGAAACGAAATAAAATTATCACATAAAGCAAACTAATAAATTTGAAGTGAAATGTTTAGTTTAAAAGTGAGACAAATGTAACAGTCTCTTTCCTCCAATACATACCAAAAGAAAGCAAAATTTCTCTGATCCAAAAATTGGTTTAGTTTATAATGACTCCCGGCCTGTTGGCGTCGAATTCATTGTGGTATATACCGCTTAGAATTTCCATGTGTCGCGCTCAACTGCCAAATTAAACTGGTGCAAGTAATATATCTTGTTCCTGAACAAAACAGGATTTGTCTTGCCGTCCAAAAGTTTTGAAAAACATTTAGAATTGCTGTGTAGAACCTACAAACAGTCGTAACAGCTCTTTTCAAGCTCTCGACCGAAACCGCAATATCAATACTATTTCTCAAGCTTCGTTGCCGAACTACGTGGTTGCACCACATTATCTAATCGTTTCCATTTCCAATGCAATGTCTCCAACAGTACAGCGTTGAGATTTTTCACTCATGTACACCCCATTTACTACATTTACCATGTACTACTACTACTAGTACTACTACTACTACTACTACTACTTTGTAGTAGTAGTAATTATTATTATTATTATTATTATAATAACAATAATTTAAGAGGGGGTGTTTGTAACTTACGATATTGGTTGTCCTTTAGAACCGTTCCCTCCGCTCGCACTTCTACCACAGACATGGCCAGAGACAGGAGATACAAGAATCCAGCCGGACAGTCTCGGAACACTGCAGTCTAGAACAGCACCAAGGAAAGTTTAAGACCCCAGAAAAGTTGTTTCCATACATGAGGAATAGACTACGAGTAGTTCCTCTTTTCCCTCCGTAATCCGTCGAGAGTTTGTGAAAATAAGATCGCACAGCCCGCGAAAGGTCTAATGAGCAATGCAAATGTATTCCTAGAACTTCACCAGAGACGTAGCTTTGATTATTTACAGCCGCACCTGTAACTGCACTTTATTTTAATTAGCACTTAGCACCTGCACTGAATCCTAGCGCGTGGAACATCTCGTGTTTCACAGTAGCTAATAGATTAGGATAGTGTCTCACGTCTGTATCCAATCGCTCAGGACAAATATTAACAAAGCCTGCGATCGGTCTGTCCAGCGATCTTTCCTGTTGACAGTAGGAGGCATATGCAACCGCGTTAGCCAGGTTGCAGTGTGAAGTTTGGATGGAAGACACATACAGTATAAAGTCCTGGTCCTTCACGCCGGTTCCCTCAGTCCATTCTGATCCCTGTGCATTAAAACAGTGCGAGCCTGATTTATCGCACACTCGACACTGATCCAAATGCTCGCTGGGTACCGTTATCGGCCCACACTTCGTTTCCAGGCAAAGCAACTTACAGAACTGTACATCTCCATTTGTCTTTCCAGAAAGATCTTTCAGGAAGTACGCTGTATCTAAGCAAGTCCTTTGCAATCTTATCGGTTCCTTCCCAGGCCGCACCCGAAGTGTGTTGCGAAAATACTCCGTTGCCTCGGGCATCAGTTTGTCAATTATGAGCTTTCGTTTGGCAGGTTTCATGTCATCGACGCTGCTATCATATACAACATGGAAGCGCATTTTCTGTGTAAAATTTTGCCGTTTTATGATGTGCGCGGGACCAATTCTTACGTTCAGGTTCACTTCCTGTTTTCTAGGAATCCAGTGTAGCGCATGCGTAGATTGGAGTTGCCAGAGAACGCAGCAGCCAATCAGAAGCATGGAACTCGTGGTCCTTCTGGGCCCTTGAGTTTTGAGATCTTTCCACTTCTTCTCAGTAGCAACCTTCGTTCTTGGACCTGTTGTTTGAACAGAAAAACAGTTTGCTGAACAACATACCAATATTCGCCACTCCAGAAACTACAAAAGGACTGGGCCTGTCTACCCAAACGATCCCAGGAAGCAACTCTCCGACAAGTGTTTTACACAATGTGTCATCAAGAGTGTTTCTCATGCTATTACTTCGGTACAATATGCGCTACTTAACTTTATCATATGAAAATCCATAAGATACCGAGTATTAACAGTGTTGATAAAAGTCATATCTTTGTACATATAAAATATCTTTGGTTATTTTATGCTTTTTTGAACAAAGTCTGCTGAATTTTTGTTCAGTGTCTCAGAAATTCGTTTTTTTATGGATGTTTTATACTAAATTTTTTGGTTCACAATTCGCTGGTTCAGAATCTCGTCTTTTCTTATGGATTTTCATATGATAAAAAGAAACTTACATGGCTGTTTGAAGATACGGCTTTATCTCCTCGTGCCGAATTTGCAATACTCTCGTTGACGTTCGCTGCACTCACTCGTGTGTGGCTGCCCGGTATATTCCACGCTCGAAGATCAAAGCCGCCGTATCTTCGGACATCCATGTAAGATCCTCTATTTATCGGGTGTTTCCTTGTATCATTTTCATTAGCCTGTGCCGACAGGCTCTCTTCTCTCTCTCTCCTTCCACACCTTTATTTCCCCAGCCGAGAGAGTGTACCCCATAGACAAGTGTCCAGTTATTAGTTGCTAATACTGTAAATCGCAAGTAGTTACATTTGCTTTGATAGACGTTTTTTAAATTGTCTTTTTACCTTACGATTATGTGAACTCCTGTGAACAAAGGAATATCATTTACTCTTTTAAGTATCAAGTGGAAATCTAGTGCTTTAATTTATTCACTATCACTAGTCTAACAAGTAAATGTTTTCTAAACAAAACATCTAAATGTCAACTTCTTCTTTTAAGTTATTTAATAATTGATTACATGCATGAGAATGTTGCTTTTGTTTCCTCTGAGAGGGGTTTGCAGTTGTTTTGTTGTGCCGCAATTATTCAAACTCAATAATTCATCATAAATCAGAAAGCATAAAACTATTCAGGTAGGTATATTTACCCGTGAAATCCCATATGGTCTAGCGGTTAGGATTCCTGGCTTTCACCCAGGCGGCCCGGGTTCGACTCCCGGTATGGGAAAATCACATCAATTTTTGTTACTTATTTTCTTGTTTGCGGCCTTCCGACTATTGTAATAATCTCTGTTTTCATTATTTTTTCAAGATAATGAGTGCCATTTCTAATTTATACTGTTAAATGTAAAAGGTGCGCCATCTTGTTTCAGTCGGTACTATTACTAGTATTATGCTGGTGGCAAATCTCCGACTCCAAGAATTTGGCCGGTGACCCACGCCATGACTATCCAGAGCGGGTTCTTGCCTTCACAGACTGCTGAGTTGCCACTGAATTATGACGAAATTTTCTTAAACTGATTTTAATTTGAGGGATGAATAACATGAAGGACAAGCAAACACAGTAACATAGACGAATCTTTCGTGTGTACTGTCTTTAGATTACATTTATATTAATACTGTTTGATTTGATTTGATTTGATTTAATTCAAAGGAACATATTATGTATCCTGTACTGTGTCATCAGATAAAAGTCGACAGAAAAGCCCAGTTTTTCCCACTGAATGTGGCCGATAAACTTCCATGGCATTTTTTACTTGCGAAAAAGTGTAACAAGTGAATAAATTTAAAAACTTCTAATTTTTTTTTTTTGAGAAACGTAGTTAATCGATGAAGGAAATTATTCAGTTGAAAAATAAAATGGGGGTCACCGTGATTTCAAGAGCCGCAAAAGCAGATCGAAGACCAGTGTAGTCACCAACTTCATAGTCACGCTTGACCGATCATACATGCGCAGGAAATTTGCACAGTAACAATGGACGCGAACATCCTTAAGGCTCGTTCCTATATGCGGCCATCGACGATCACCGGCCAGGGATGCTCCATCCAATCGACATGTGTGCCACTTTCAAGACAAAAAGTTGCTGCTTCGGTATCAGCGGTTTCCTCTTGGCCACTGGTGTTAAGACCGACCTAGAGGGCAATTCTCGTTATTTTAGGCCTGCGGAGAGGATTGAAGGGCTCTGGCCTTTTCCTCCATTCCCCCCCCCCCCCCCCGTGCGGCGCTCATGAGCCACGGAGTAAAGCGAGTGGCGAGCGTCCGTCCGAAAGCTATCGAAGATTTGATACCCGCCCCCATGATGTAATTCACTAATTGACATCCGGAAGTCAATCAAACATTTACTAGGAGCTTCGAACCAACTTTTAGTCGATTTTAGTGTATTTGAAGAAAGCAAAAGAGCTGCATTCTGTGGAATTGTCTTAGCTAACGAATGTGTGAAGATTGGCATGGAAATCTCTGTCTAAGTCGAGTTTCAGCTACAGTCACTTGCTCGGCTATATCGAGTTCTCGGCTCGAAACTGCGCACAAAACAGATGTTGGCGCCCCTACATTTTGTTTCTTACGGGGAGCAACAAAATTTTTAATAACTCAACAAAACGGGCACGGAACGGCGTAGAAATCGGCACAAGACA